>JAVGVS010000767.1:29733-109101 GCA_032718565.1 Distichodus sexfasciatus
CCCATCTCTCTCTCTCAATCCTTCTCTCTCCCTTCATCCCTCCCTTCCTCTCTTCCCCATCTCTCTCTCTCAATCCTTCTCTCTCCCTTCATCCCTCCCTTCCTCTCTTCCCCATCTCTCTCTCTCAATCCTTCTCTCTCCCTTCATCCCTCCCTTCCTCTCTTCCCCATCTCTCTCTCTCAATCCTTCTCTCTCCCTTCATCCCTCCCTTCCTCTCTTCCCCATCTCTCTCTCTCAATCCTTCTCTCTCCCTTCATCCCTCCCTTCCTCTCTTCCCCATCTCTCTCTCTCAATCCTTCTCTCTCCCTTCATCCCTCCCTTCCTCTCTTCCCCATCTCTCTCTCTCAATCCTTCTCTCTCCCTTCATCCCTCCCTTCCTCTCTTCCCCATCTCTCTCTCTCAATCCTTCTCTCTCCCTTCATCCCTCCCTTCCTCTCTTCCCCATCTCTCTCTCTCAATCCTTCTCTCTCCCTTCATCCCTCCCTTCCTCTCTTCCCCATCTCTCTCTCTCAATCCTTCTCTCTCCCTTCATCCCTCCCTTCCTCTCTTCCCCATCTCTCTCTCTCAATCCTTCTCTCTCCCTTCATCCCTCCCTTCCTCTCTTCCCCATCTCTCTCTCTCAATCCTTCTCTCTCCCTTCATCCCTCCCTTCCTCTCTTCCCCATCTCTCTCTCTCAATCCTTCTCTCTCCCTTCATCCCTCCCTTCCTCTCTTCCCCATCTCTCTCTCTCAATCCTTCTCTCTCCCTTCATCCCTCCCTTCCTCTCTTCCCCATCTCTCTCTCTCAATCCTTCTCTCTCCCTTCATCCCTCCCTTCCTCTCTTCCCCATCTCTCTCTCTCAATCCTTCTCTCTCCCTTCATCCCTCCCTTCCTCTCTTCCCCATCTCTCTCTCTCAATCCTTCTCTCTCCCTTCATCCCTCCCTTCCTCTCTTCCCCATCTCTCTCTCTCAATCCTTCTCTCTCCCTTCATCCCTCCCTTCCTCTCTTCCCCATCTCTCTCTCTCAATCCTTCTCTCTCCCTTCATCCCTCCCTTCCTCTCTTCCCCATCTCTCTCTCTCAATCCTTCTCTCTCCCTTCATCCCTCCCTTCCTCTCTTCCCCATCTCTCTCTCTCAATCCTTCTCTCTCCCTTCATCCCTCCCTTCCTCTCTTCCCCATCTCTCTCTCTCAATCCTTCTCTCTCCCTTCATCCCTCCCTTCCTCTCTTCCCCATCTCTCTCTCTCAATCCTTCTCTCTCCCTTCATCCCTCCCTTCCTCTCTTCCCCATCTCTCTCTCTCAATCCTTCTCTCTCCCTTCATCCCTCCCTTCCTCTCTTCCCCATCTCTCTCTCTCAATCCTTCTCTCTCCCTTCATCCCTCCCTTCCTCTCTTCCCCATCTCTCTCTCTCAATCCTTCTCTCTCCCTTCATCCCTCCCTTCCTCTCTTCCCCATCTCTCTCTCTCAATCCTTCTCTCTCCCTTCATCCCTCCCTTCCTCTCTTCCCCATCTCTCTCTCTCAATCCTTCTCTCTCCCTTCATCCCTCCCTTCCTCTCTTCCCCATCTCTCTCTCTCAATCCTTCTCTCTCCCTTCATCCCTCCCTTCCTCTCTTCCCCATCTCTCTCTCTCAATCCTTCTCTCTCCCTTCATCCCTCCCTTCCTCTCTTCCCCATCTCTCTCTCTCAATCCTTCTCTCTCCCTTCATCCCTCCCTTCCTCTCTTCCCCATCTCTCTCTCTCAATCCTTCTCTCTCCCTTCATCCCTCCCTTCCTCTCTTCCCCATCTCTCTCTCTCAATCCTTCTCTCTCCCTTCATCCCTCCCTTCCTCTCTTCCCCATCTCTCTCTCTCAATCCTTCTCTCTCCCTTCATCCCTCCCTTCCTCTCTTCCCCATCTCTCTCTCTCAATCCTTCTCTCTCCCTTCATCCCTCCCTTCCTCTCTTCCCCATCTCTCTCTCTCAATCCTTCTCTCTCCCTTCATCCCTCCCTTCCTCTCTTCCCCATCTCTCTCTCTCAATCCTTCTCTCTCCCTTCATCCCTCCCTTCCTCTCTTCCCCATCTCTCTCTCTCAATCCTTCTCTCTCCCTTCATCCCTCCCTTCCTCTCTTCCCCATCTCTCTCTCTCAATCCTTCTCTCTCCCTTCATCCCTCCCTTCCTCTCTTCCCCATCTCTCTCTCTCAATCCTTCTCTCTCCCTTCATCCCTCCCTTCCTCTCTTCCCCATCTCTCTCTCTCAATCCTTCTCTCTCCCTTCATCCCTCCCTTCCTCTCTTCCCCATCTCTCTCTCTCAATCCTTCTCTCTCCCTTCATCCCTCCCTTCCTCTCTTCCCCATCTCTCTCTCTCAATCCTTCTCTCTCCCTTCATCCCTCCCTTCCTCTCTTCCCCATCTCTCTCTCTCAATCCTTCTCTCTCCCTTCATCCCTCCCTTCCTCTCTTCCCCATCTCTCTCTCTCAATCCTTCTCTCTCCCTTCATCCCTCCCTTCCTCTCTTCCCCATCTCTCTCTCTCAATCCTTCTCTCTCCCTTCATCCCTCCCTTCCTCTCTTCCCCATCTCTCTCTCTCAATCCTTCTCTCTCCCTTCATCCCTCCCTTCCTCTCTTCCCCATCTCTCTCTCTCAATCCTTCTCTCTCCCTTCATCCCTCCCTTCCTCTCTTCCCCATCTCTCTCTCTCAATCCTTCTCTCTCCCTTCATCCCTCCCTTCCTCTCTTCCCCATCTCTCTCTCTCAATCCTTCTCTCTCCCTTCATCCCTCCCTTCCTCTCTTCCCCATCTCTCTCTCTCAATCCTTCTCTCTCCCTTCATCCCTCCCTTCCTCTCTTCCCCATCTCTCTCTCTCAATCCTTCTCTCTCCCTTCATCCCTCCCTTCCTCTCTTCCCCATCTCTCTCTCTCAATCCTTCTCTCTCCCTTCATCCCTCCCTTCCTCTCTTCCCCATCTCTCTCTCTCAATCCTTCTCTCTCCCTTCATCGATCCCTTCCTCTCTTCCCCATCTCTCTCTCTCAATCCTTCTCTCTCCCTTCATCGATCCCTTCCTCTCTTCCCCATCCAGCTCTATCCCTCTCTCTCCCCCTTCATCCCTCCTTTTCTCTCTCCTCCATCTCTCTCTCCCTCCCTCTCTCTCCCCTCCTTCATCCCTACTTTCCTCTCTTCCCCCATCTCTCTCTTTCCATCCCTCCCTCCCTCTTTCCCCACTCTCCTACATTCCTCCCACTCTCTGCCGTTCCCTATCTCCCCATCTCTCTCCCTCCCCATTTCATCCCCTCTTTCTGTCTTTCTCCATCCATCCCTTTCTCTGTCTTTCTCTATCCATCCCTCCTTCCCTCTATCTCCAACATCCCACCAACTCTTCATCTCTATCTCTCTCTCTTTTCCTTCCTCTCTTTTGCACCTCTCCCCATCCCACCCCACTCTCTCTCTCGTCCCCTCTCTCTGTCTCCATCTCTCCATCTCTCCCTCTCTTCCTCCATCTCTCTCTAGCCCATTTCAGTTTAAATTGTATCAAATGTCTCTCACTAACTGCATTATAAAGCCATTTGGTCTTAATGGCTGTCTAAACCCATTATCAACATTCATCTAACCTTTACATATTTAAAGATAATACCTATTTAATTAGGGACACACACACACACACACACACACAGCGCAGAGGGACGGGGTTAACCCAGCCTGCTGGTGCTTCTCCACACACACGAAAACAGACACGCACACGCCTCCATCACTCTTCATCACTAAACACACTCATTTTGCAAAAAAATTCTATGTCTGTTCTACTCTCTCTCTCGCGCACACACACACGCAATTCATTGTTCATCTACATTTAGCTACAGCAGGCCGCAGTTGTGAGTGAACGCTCAACACACTCATCTATAAACACACACACACACACACTGCAGCACTTCATACACTACACATACTCTCCTGTCATAACATTAGTTTTACAAGGACAGAGCAAACGTGTGTGAGTGTTTCTGCAAACACTGGAGTGCTCTCTTTCACTTCAGTGAAAAATCAGTCCAGCACTTGCTATTAACACACACACACACACACAACTATACAACCATAAACGAGCAGCACTGACACAGAACTCTCAACAAAATGATAAAAAATTTTGCAGATTTTTTTATCCACCATCAGTGAAACTGGACAGTTTCAGTTTCTCAAACTGAAAATCATCACAAAGGCCAAGAAAATAAAGGTGAAGTGCGTGGAGGAGATCCGCTCTCCCAAAATATCCTAAAATATGCTGCCTAATCCAATCCTTGCTTATTGAATCATAAGTGCAGCATCATGTCATATGCCACCGAGCGGAGCGAGATCAAATTTGGGCCAAATTCGCTTGTTTGGTGTCAGCAGTCATTTCGGGACAGATCCATCACAGGGCTGGAGTTCACACAACGCAGGAGAGCGCTCAGGAGAACTACAGCGGCGGACGGGAAACCGAACTAAACGAGCTCAAATCAGCATGCAATCACACACATTTAACTGATGCTAACCTAAATCACCAAAACATACGGAGGATGTGGGGTTCAGGTGCTGGGTTTGGTGCTTGACCAGGTGAGTTTAGTTATAAACAATAGCAGCAGCTTAATCAACAGATAGACAGAATGATATATAGATACATGTATAGACAGACAGACACACACACACACACACAGATAGAAACTGCAAGAAATTACAAAAACACGAAATGAAACTTGAAACTTTTGAGACTATAGGAAGTGGAGGACGATAAGGCCCTGCCTGCTCTCTCCCTCCTCTCTGTCTCCACCTCTCCTTTGCCATATGGATGGCGGGAGCGTCGTCTCCTGCGTCTGCCGGTCCACACCACCGCTCTCCACACACACGGGAACGGCGTATGTCTGAACCGAGAAGCCTTCAGCCCGGCGGCCGGGGAGCAGGCTTCAGGGGGAAATAAAAAGAATGAATCGGAAAAACCTTGACGACCAAGACGAAGAGATTCAGCCTTCGGGCACTCGCACGCCCATATGGAGGACATAAAAACGGGGAATACGCTGAGAGAGCGAGAGAGTGAAGGAGGGAGGGAAGGGAGGAGTGTATGCTTTTTAATAGCCTTGTAAACGTGATGACAGATGAACGGGTCGCCGCAATGTTCAGTTAAAATCGCCATCAATTAGCACTCACACCCTCAAGTTATGACTCTGTATTACTCTACTAGTGCAGCACTGACCACGGGTGTGTGTGTGTCGGTGGGGTGTGTGTGTGTGTGTGTGTAACTCTTTATGGAGACTAAGCATTCCCATCTATGGTCCATGATGAATGGTCTGAGTCAAGGGGACTGGATTCGGGTCTGGTTTAGGCGACTGGATTTTGCTCTGAGTCTAGGGGACTGGATTCGGGTCTGGTTTAGGCGACTGGATTTTGCTCTGAGTCTAGGGGACTGGACTTGGGTCTGGTTTCAGGGACTGGATTTGGGTTTGGTTTACGGTAACTATGAGGGTCTGCTCTATGAAACTGGTTTAGGGGACTGGATTATGATCATGTTTAGACGACTGAGTTAGGGCCTGGTTTAAGGGAGTGGATTCGAGTGGGTTAGGGTTAGGATCTGGTTTAGGGGTCTGGATTTTGTCTGGTTTAAGGGACCGATTTAGGGTCTGGTTGAGGGGGCTGGATTTTGTCTGATTTACGAGACTGGATTTGGAAGGGTTAGGATTAGAGCCTGGTTTAGTGGTTTAGGATTAGTCCTAGTCCTAATCCTTTAGTGGTTTAGGATTAGGACTGATTTAGGGTCTGGTTTAGGGGACTGGATTCGAGTGGGTCAGTATTAGGGTCTGGATTTTGTTTGCTTTAGGGGACTATATTTAGATGGTTTAGGATTAGGTTCTGGTTCAGGGGTTTACACTGCTCATAGATGAGAGAACGAGCTCAGAGAGGGGTCATATCTTAGCAGCTGCTGCTCTTTTCCCTGCAAACTGCTCTAACATTCATCACACAAGTGAAGTGTGTGTGTGTGTGTCTTCACAGAGCGTAACTCCACCACCTTTAAAGCTCAGGCCTTTTATTAAGAAGAAACCAACAGCGGGAGAGGTACTGAACATGCCTGCACATGACACACACACACACACACTCAAAACCAGGAGTCTGTTGAATAGGAGTTCACACACACACATACAGACGAGAAAGAGAGATTACAGACAAATGAAAAATAGTTAACAAGACACTCTTGATCTGTCTCCCTCCTCCCCCACCCCTCATTCCTCCCTCTCTCTCTCTGTCTCTCTCTCTTTTCCCCCCTCCTCCTTCGTTCCAAACATCAAAACAGGGTGGAAGTGTGAACGGAGTTTTAGTAAACAGGGAAACGTTGTGCGGATGTTAATTTGCAGCAGCTTACCGCCGGCGAAAACAATTTGTGGCGTTTTAAAAACTCTGCAAATGAAGCTCGAAATATTTCCTTAAAGTGGCGATACGTTTCATTCACACGTCCCTGTCGGGAGCCACACACTCCCTCTCTCCCCCCTCCCTCCGCCTTCCATCCCTCCATTCCTTTCTGTGGCGGCGTCCCATAGTTCCACTGGCCCTCTGAGGACAGAGTTAGAGAAGGGAGAGAGAGAGAGAGAGAGAGATGAAGGGAAGAGAGAGGAAAAGAGGTGAGAAGGGGGAGATAAGGAAAGAGAGAGGGGGAGAAAAGGCCCTCTGAGAACAAAGCGATATAGGTGCAGGTGTGTGAGTGTGTGTGTGAGACAGGCAGCATGATGGAGTGTGTGTGGGTTGTGGAGTTACTGTTATGGGAGATGAAGCTAACCTCTCTGCTGCACACTGGAACTGTTCTTGCTTTAATATGGAAAAACTGCTCCCGTAAGTGTGTGCGTGTGTGTGTGTGTGTGTGGATGAGCAGTGGAACTCTCAGCATAATTAAGTCCAATCTCACACGCACGCACGCACACACACACACATACACACACACCTGCCTGCGCTTAGATGCCCAGGCAAACTCCGCACCTGTTACCGTGGATACAGAGAAGAGGAGGAGGAGAGAAGAGGGGATTCCACCAGTCCCGGGAGTCAGAGATAGAGGGATGAGTGTGGAAAGGAGAGAGAGAGAAAGACACACACAACTTACTTAGCTTACTTAGACCTACACGCTGGTGTTCATTTTACTGTGTATGTGTGTGTGTGTGTGTGTGTGTGTGTGTGGCCTGTCACTGTCTATAAGAGTGTAGCGGATGTTTACAATACACAGATCTCTGCCCTCTCCATTATAGAGCTCCATACACTCTTTGAAAAAGGGAGAGAGAGGGAGGGAAGGAGAGAGAGAAAGAGAGAGAGAAAAACGTAAAGATTGGGAGAGAGAGAGAGGAAAAGAGAGAGGGAGAAGGAGACAGAGAGGAAAAGCTAGAGAGAGAGAGAGGAAAAGTGGGGAAAAAGAGTAGAGTGGAGGGAGAGAGAGAAAAAGGTAAAGATTTGGAGAAAGGGGTAGAAAGAAAAAAGAGACGAGGATGGAGGGAAAGAGAGAGAGAGAGAGAGAGAGAGAGAGAGAGAGAGAAAGGAGTGCTGTATGTGCTAAATAACAGACTGTGTTTTATGGCTGAGCTCTGAACACCTGCAAAACTTTGAGAGGGGGAGTGAGAGGGGGAGCAGAAGAGAGAGAGAGAGAGCGACGGAGAGAGAGAGAGAAATAAGAGAAGGAGGGAGGGAGGGAGGTGCAGTGCTGTTTGAACACTGCGGCCAGACAAAAGCCTTTCATGTGAGAGCGCTTCTGTGAGAATGACTTCTGCTTTCTGTATCTGCTTACATTCCTCTCCCTCCCTCCCTCTCTCCCTCTCTCTCTCTCTCACACACACACACACACATCTCTCCCGCTCTTATAAACACACACACACTCACACACAGTCTATGTCAGCACAGAATCTCTATACTAACTTGTCTTCCATTAGCCACCCATCAGATCTGTCTATCTCTCAGCATCGGGAAAAACACTTCACACACTCTCGCTCCATACTGTGTGTGTGTGTGTGTGCGTTTGAACTCCTATCAGATACTGCTTCTCCTCTTTCTTTAAACAAAAACACTCACACCAACGGACTGTAATAGTTTCCGTCCGAATGAGTGGATAACACACACACACACACACACACACACACCCCAACACACTCTGTGTCGCAGCAATTTCCGTTTTAAAGAAGTAAGTAAAGCATATCCATACCAAACATACCACACACACACCCCATTATTCCGAGCGGCCATACTGCAGTCCTTGACAGAATGGAATGTGAGGGAGAGATCCATGTGGCGAACACACACACGCACACACAACGCCAGATGTTCAGCTGCCAATAGGAAAAGCAGAGAGAAGAGACCCCCTCTCAATTTACACACACACACACACACACTCTATCTCTCTTTTGCACAGCTGAAGCTCACACACACACACGGTCTGTGTAGAATGTAAACTCTCCTCCATTCTCAGCCTGTAGAAACAGTTTTTAAAAACACCAGACCACTGAATACAGCATATATACACACACACAGCTGAGAAACACAAAGCCCTTTATCCCACACAACACACACATCAAACGCAATGTGTGTGTGTGCTTTAAAAATCATTTACAGCTGGAGGGAAACGCAGAGGTTGGAGAGTTCTGAGTTGGATATTTTTGATCTGTTTATAAGGCTAATTTAACAATAACTCCTCCCACCACCCCACAGGAAGTGACATCATTAACAAGGAAACTGGTCTTAATTAAACCACACCCTCACACACACGCACACCCATAATGCTGCAGCTTCCTGCTCAGAGAGCTACACATCCACAGTCAAGATAACAGTTTTGGCGCTGGAGTGGCAAAAATAAAGCCTCAAATAAATCTAAATAAAGCAACACTTTTAATTATGAAATAAATAGAAATTAAGCAACACTTTGATATTTGATACCAAACAACACAGCAGGAAGTTTGAGAAGCGATCCTGAGACGAGCACCTATCACGGCTTAATACACCAAATATGCTGACTTTGTTCATTTTATACACACACACATTCTGGTTCTGTATCTTTCCGACACACCAGATTACTGGACACTCAAAACTAGACCCTCAAAACCTGGAGAAAAGAAAACTCTGCCAAATCTTTTGATAAGGTCTGGGGTCCTTAAATGTGTCCAAAACTTAAGGCCTTGAGACAGCCCAGTATTACATGTGTGTTATGTCACCTGTTGGTTTTACACTTGTTAAAAGGTCCCATACGTCAACCTCACACTAGGCAACGTTTCTTTAATTTATTTAAGTTTACTTAAGTGATTATTTGTCATTGTGAACACACCACAGCACAACAGTGCACCATAACGACGTGACCTCTGCATCTGACCCATTCATGAAGGAGCAGTGGACAGCTTTGGCCTGGGAGTAGTGCTCGTGGGACGGTGCCTTGCTCAAGAGTAGCTCAGTGGTACCTTTACGGGTCCGCGTCTTGAGCCAGCCACCTTCCGATCACTCCCTAACCGTTATACACTACCAACTGCCCCTAAATAAGAAAATAATCTCATCTACCTCAATAATCTCTAACATATATATTTATAAGTATTTATAATAAATCTAATACTGATATTAAAGTGCTGCTACTAATTATCAAAAATATCACAACCTTAACTGTTGTAATAATAATAAAAGCATTATTCCTCTGGCCATCACAAACGGGGGCAAAAAGGAGGTCAAAACTTACTGAACAACATTTTACAGCCAAACTCGTACAGAGTGAAGTGATGAGCCTTTTCTTCCTGGAAGACGACAACAGCGGAGGCTGAATGGACAGCAGGACTGCTCTACATAAACACACACTCACATGTAAGCGTGTCCTGTGGCCTACATGCCCCCTTGGGGGGATTTTATAACTGCCCCCCCAACACACACACACACACACAGTGCAGCTCCTCTTTTAGCAAAACGCTGCACCCCTTCTGAATACTTACTGCACACACATAAGCTCACCAGAGGGACCGTCCTTTAGTTTTCGGACACGGCTGCGTCCACACAGACACGGACACGCTTAAAATCCACTTTGGAATTCCATCCGTGTCAATGCAAAAATGGTGTTTTAGCGTGAAAAGAGCCAAATGAATTTATCGGGTTATCAGCTCAAATATTTTGCGTTTTATGGCTGCTGGGTCTCCTTCACCAGTACGTATTTCCTAAAAGCGTTCTTAAGCATGTTAAGGCATTTACATTGTATACTATTATACAACTGTAGAGCTGAAGAAAACCCAATAAGCTAATGTTTTGCATAAAGATAAAATAAATGAATGCAAAAAGGTGCTACTCTGGCTGTGATGCCGCCCTCAAATATCAGTTATCAGTCTGACTGATTAGTAATAATTGGTGCCGACCCTAAAAGAAAACACAGCTGTTGACCAGGTCAAAATTTTAACGTTTAGTGTCCTGTGATAGGCTCCTGAAGATCATGTGATTCAGGTAACCACGCCCAACCACTCTTGTAAGCAGAACAGAGAACGATACCTAAAAGCTTAAGTGTGACTGTGCAATTTTAAAAACACTACTAAGAGGTGACAAAGACGTTTGAGCTAAAACTATGTAAACAGCCAGCATTAATCACAACTAACTACATCAGTAAAAGTGTTTCAAACGTGACTGATCTTGCCAACAATAGCTGATGGAAAATGTCAACGATCACTTTTTGCTTGAGGAAATTGAGAGGATAACTAAATGAAAAACTCAAAATATATTCTATGATACAAATACATTGAAATTTGGGGCAATTGGTGACGTAAGAGTTGGGCTTTCGTCCTGTGTTCATCGGTTCAAATCCCAGACCGGTTAAGTTACCACTGAGGTACTCATGAGCAAGGTACCGTCCCCAAGCACTGCTGCCCGGGTACTGCCCATATTAGCTGCCTACTGCTCCTTCATGGACGGGTTAAATGCAGAGGTCACATTTCGTTGTGGTGCGCTGTGTGCTGTGCTATGTTCACACTGACGAATTATCACTCACTTTCAAATTTGTTGTTGACTTATAATCATGAGGCAATAATGTGTTTTGGCCACTTAAAAAAAAAACAATTACACGCAGTCTGCAAGACATCAAAACATGTATAGACACGTACTGAATACTTCTGATTGGTTGACACTTACAGGTAGAGCCCTGCCAATAAATTTAAAAACAACGGCATTTCTAAAAAATCTTTTTTATTTGTGGCAAAAGTGGCTAGGCGATATGACCTCAAATTAATATCACGATTAATTGAACATTCCAGCTTGATTACGCTTCGTTTCTGGGTTCTTCTGGTTTGTTTTTTTACCCTCATAGTTTACAGAGTGCATATCTAAAAGGCTTTAAGTGAAAGTGAGTGATTATTTGTCATTGTGATCACACCACAGCGCAGCACACAGTGCACTACAACCAAACGTGATCTCTGCATTTGACCCATCCGTGAAGGAGCAGTGGGCAGCTAACAACGGTAGCGGCCGGGGAGCAATGCTTGGGGACAGTACCTTGCCCATGAGAACCTCATGAGTGGTAACTTTACCAGTCCTGGACTTGAACCAGCAACCTTCTGACCACCTGGCGAACACCCTAGCATTATGCCAGCAACGTATAAACACAAACGTATATTAATAATAATAATATAATAATAATACTTTATTGTCTGTTTTACATAGAAAACATCACCAATCTGACAGTCGTACTAGACAAACATAAAACAAAACGAAAAAGTCTAAAAAATGTTGGGAGCCCATTCTATCTTAAGGGATTCCTTTGATTAAGAAGTGAGGTAGCGTAAGGAAGAAATGAATGCTGTTTCTATCTGTTCCTTCTACAGGCGGGTACTCTAAATTGCCTTTCTTAAGGCAGGAGCTGATAGTCTTTAAACAGAACATGAGGGGGGTCTGTGGAGATCTTCTTGGCTAGCCTCAATGTATGTTTAGAGCAGCTATTTAAAAAGCCAGTTTCTAAAGATTGGCCCACCACCTTAGAGCAAATATTAAGCAGTCTTAGTATTCTAGTCTTCAATTAGACAGAAAGGCCCCAAAACTAAATTGGTCCTCCATACTGCAAAATACTGTACTGTGGAACCAAAGAACCTGTAAAGAATGTTCATCTGTTCTCCTCAGAGAGATATATATGTGACCTTCCATGGCAAAACCAGTCGCTTGTCGCACATTTTCAATTGAGTTATTATGTTTTCATGAAAGGGCATAAATCAACCTTCAAAACGATACCTATATCGAATGAATCGGACGACATATGACTGAGATATCAACATTCAAAGGAGTCGGGTTTCTCCTGTCACGCCAAGTGAGAAACGGAGAAATCTGCCTTTGAAGTTGACTATCGGCCGTAGCACTCACACAGACGCTGGAAAGTGTCGCCACGCTTGTATTTACGTAGCCTACGCTTGCATTCACAGCCACACGGATAGCCTACTCATGCTAGGGTTAACCGAGCTCGAGACGTAAGATGGATTCCTCGAGAAATATTCACGCTAGTCAACCAGTGGATTTACCGTAAATATTGAAGTAGAGCGGTCAAAACAGAAACTTTTAACATTCCTGCCGAATTGAAATCTTCACCCTCAAGAAAGTCATGCTTTGTGGATGGAAAGGGCAAGTTTTTTTCGCTAAATTTATTCCACAACAGCACAGTATAGACCTTCCACGTTTCAAAACACTAAAAACAAAAAATCTCAAATACCCATTCCCTACTAACATAAATCATTGCTTCTAAACCTCCGCTATGTATGTGTTTAGCCTCTGGTTTTATATATATATATATATATATATATATATATATATATATATATACGTATACACACACACACATACATATATATATTAGCAGAACTTCAACAATAACGTGAAAAAACATGGTGATTATATCAGTCACAGGCTTTTTGAATGTCAGTTTATTCATTTCAATCTCAAATTTTTGACGAAATCAAGGGGTCACTCTAGAGTTTCGGATTATCTTAGACTTTTTATCATCGTCTCAAACATAAATTAAGGCCAGATGCTCCTTTAATAGAATGACTTAGGAGGAAAAGCTGACATGGATTTTTGCTGAAATCAGACTTTTTCACTCCTACCAGAGATGAATACGAAAGTTGCCAATTAACAAAACAATGTAGTTAAACGCCTTTAGCCTGCACTCTTGTAACTCAAAAACCAATCTGCAACAGGTCAGAAAAAGGTGCCCAAAACGGCGAGGCAAAGTCAAGAGAAGCAACAGATGCGCCAGAGGGCTGCCAAGGATCAACCTTCTTCGAACTTTGGATCCAGTTGACATGGCACTCCTGGTGTCGGCGATTAGGAAAAAACAAAAGGAAGAACTAAACTGCTGCCAAACAGACTGGCGTGACTTCTAACATTTTCGGCTTTTAATAAACGGCGAGCGACGCAGCGCTCTAACTGGGAGAAGATGCACATTGTTCACGCATTGACGCACACACAGGCCATAAACACACCTCCAACGCTGGCAAAGTCACGCCGCCCATGCCATGACGCTCGATGAAATGGGTCATTTAATTAAAAGCTCCTCATCTCGAAGTGTGCCGCTCACCTACGGAGCTAATTACCAGCCGGGCTGACACTGGCGCCTCTTTATTTTCAGAGGACTAATTATACTTTTTTGATACTTCACCTCCACCGCCTCCGAGCAGGTGACGCAAGAGCGCGACGTGAGAGAGAAAAAGAAGAGAGGGAGAGAAATAAAAAGAGGGAGGGGAAAGAAACAGTGCGGCACACACTCATCTTTTCAGCTCATGGAGAAAGGAGTCGGAGCGGCACGAAGGAAAGAGGAGGAGGAGGAGACTCTAAAGGTGGGAGGTGATGAAGGAGGTGTAGACTTTTATACACTAGTGTGTGTGTGTGTGTATGTGTGTGTGTGTGTATATATATATATATATATATATATATATATATATATATATATATATATATATATGTGTGTGTGTGTGTGTGAATATGAAATATATATTTTTTCCATTTAAGTGCCGGTGCCATTCATGTCATTCTGCCTGATTTGGTGCCAGTGCCAATCCAGTTCCTCATTTTAGTACCAGTGCCGATCTGGTGTCCGTTATCCACTTCGGTGTTGGTTCCCCAATTTGAGGCAGGTACAGGTTTCCCCATCTGCGTCGCCTGCCACCAATTTGGAGCCGGTACTTGTTTCAGCAGCAGTCTCTATTTAGTTGTGCCATTCTAGTTCAATAATTTGAAGCTGGAAGTGCTGTTTTCAGCGCTGCCCTCAAATTTGGTGAAGGTGCCGCTCAGTTTCCCAATTCTGGTGAAGATGCAGTTTCAGCTCCCCCATTTTGGCGCCACAGTGCCGCCCCATTCCCCAGTCATGCTATACCGCACTTCAGTGCTGAAAAGCCAGCTTGCCCAGTGCACCGTGACAGTGCTGCTCCAGTTTTACAATTTCTGACAGCAGCTCTGGGCATCAGCTGTCCACTGGTGTGTTTTCCAGCCGGTGCTGTTCCGGTTCCTCAATTTGGTACCCGTACCTTTCCATTTCCCCAATTTGGTAGTGACACTGTGCCAGTTCCCTTTGACCGGTGCTGCGACCATTCTGGTACCCATATCCTCAATTTAATGCTGGCGCCCATTATAGTTCCCCACTGTATGCTGGTGCCATTCCAACAGATCCAATTTGTAGTATCGGTGCTGCTCCAGTTCTTCTATTTTGCTGACACGCTATTGTGTACTAGCTGCCCAATTTGGTGCCGCCGGAGCATTCTGGGGACCACAAACTTAATTTTGCTGTTTCTACATTCCATTTCCACAATTTTATGTCGTGCTATTGTAGTTCCTCAACTCGGTGCTCTTGATGATTCTGGTACCACACCCACAATTTGATGCCTGTGCCATTCCATTTCCCCAATTCGGTACTGCCAGTTTCTCCATTTGGTGCCGGGACCATTCTTGTACCACATCCCCAGTTTGATGCAGGTACCATTTCAGTTCTCCAATTTGGTGCTGTGTTTTTCACTAAAAAGAAACTCGACTGAGTACTGAAAATTCACTCTCCTCTCAATTCAAGACCAAACTTTGGTCCATTAGAACCAAGGACACAATGTTTTGAGAAGGGACAAATTTAAAGATAAAGAAAAATGGAAGAGAGCAGGTCTGTAGTGTAGCTGGCTGCAGAAGAAACCGGTAGCAGTAATCAGCAGACGAGAACACAAATTCGAGTGGTAAAAACAAACCTGTTTAATTTATTATATAGATATAAAGATATATACATCCACAGCCACGCATACACCAAGATCTACATCTTTACAGCAGACACATATTACTACAACATCAGATCTCTTGATTAGTACTAACTGCTACTGATTTCAATTCCTGAAAGCCTGTATGGGTCGACCCCTACTTCTCAACCCGTCCAGGCTGGAGGGATCGCTTGTTTTTGGAATCCAGTGGAAAACAGCATCAGTAAGCTACAGCTGAGTTCCCAACCTCCACCACTTCAGCCAAATTTAACTGCTTCAAGTGGCTAATAAAACACATTTAACACAGTATTATCGACATTCTCCAGCTTTGCTCAATGTTAGCCTCCTCAGTAGCAGGGTGGCTCTGCAGTAGAATTCCTCTACAGTGATCACCTCATAGCACTGCTACAACCAGGAGACTTGACCAAGGACACCAAATTCTCCTACACAAGTCCCACAGTGTCGGCTTACACTAGCATAACGGTTGGGTTTTTGATCCAGCTCGAGGGAAGGGGAAAGAGAAAGGAAGACGCTAACATTTCCACAAAATGAAGAGGCTCTAAATAAACACAAGCAGTGTGCTAACCATTATGGGTGTGTAACGATAAAATGATCTAATGATCAACTAGCACGAGGTGAACACCCTGAGCAGACATTATTCAAATGAATATAATGCATGCATCAAGTAAAGCATGCAACCGTTAGGCCCCATGATCGGAGGGTTGCCGCCGGTTCAAGTCCCTGACTGGTAAAGGAATGACTGAGGTACTCATGAGCAAGGTACCGTCCCCGGACACCGCGCCCGGCAGCCTATGCCCAGTGTCCAGCCACGCCAGCCAAAAGGCTTCATCATTTTTGATTGATTTTATGACTTAATGACAACATTTATGGAATTTCTGGTGGAAAGTGAATTATGGCTCCCTTGTGGGGTTAAAATATGCCCCTTAAATCTAAAACGATGATGAATTAAACCTAGTTCCAGGACGTAGAGTCAAACATGTCGTAAATGGGAAATATTCCTTCCCGCTGGTGTCAATTGCTTTGGATGCATTATGATCCAGTTGAGGTAACAAATTACAACCACTCAATTACTGTAAGTAGTTAGTAGTTTACGAAGTTTTTGGGGGCAATATAATAATAATAATAATAATAACTAGAGAGGTACATTTTCTGAAAGAAAATGAGGGTGCTGCTTGGCAAAACTTTGGGCTCTATTACAATGTTTCCTTCAGTTCTTCAGAAAACAACATTTAAAGTGCCAGAAGCAGCAGTGATATATTAATAAGGGCTCACGACAAACGATGCGGGACTAGTTACGCCGAACTTTTTATAATGGAAGAAGAATAAGAAAAAAATACAAGGCGATAATAATAGTAGTGCTTGGCCAAGAAGCACCACACTAATAATAATTCTTCTGAAGAACCTTTTGGCAAATTTTGAAAATTAATTCAAATTTCACATTGTTTCAGCAGCCTGCGTTCATATGTGATTGTTAGTGCCCACAGTAGCCATATCACTGACTTCACAAACAAACAATAAAATAAATATTGCACTTGAAAAATGATGCGGAATATTTATTCACTAGTGATATTAACAGCGTAACTGAGTACTATTTCAATATTTCACTGAGCAATGTAACACACTTTGTACTCAAGTACACACATTCAGTTCTCTTTCCACCACTGAATGGATGGTGGCAGCACCGGCGGGCAGCAGAGCGGGCAGTGCCAATGCCGCTGCCACTCGCGATCTCCCACACAAACAGGAAGTCCCAATCCGCTCCCCCTCCTCAACTTCCTCTGACCTCCACACACTGAAAACAAACCATTGACCAGGCACCAACGTTATCCTCCAACCCACAACAAAACAGAGAAACTCACAGAAGGAGGAATGATATTCTATTCAAGACAAGAGAGTGGAACCAATATCCCTCACATTTTAACAAACAGGTTTTTGCATTAAAGGCAAAAAATATATTTCTGCTGTTAAGAAACAGAATTTATTCCAGAAAAATGTAAATACTAAATACTCCATCATAAAAAGTCAATCTAAACTCTTTATATCATGTGTTTCATTCTGAGAACGTTTCATCATGGTCTTGAACAGAAAAAGTGCAGGGAGCTCCCAGCCATATTTTATCAAGCTGAACAAGTAAATAGAAAATAAAAAAGAATCTTCCCTGAGTTCTACAAACCAATACAAAAAGTAAGAGCCCAGCTCTGATATTTCTTAATTAATCATTACACTCACAGTTAAATTAGGTGCCAAAGTAGAGCATTTTACACCCATTTATTTTTAATCGGATTAAAGATTAGACACCTAGCAACTATAAAAAAGCTAAATATCAGTAAGCCCACAACTGGTGGACTCTCAATATATATCTTAAAACTGCTTTTTAGTCAAGCAGTTTGCATAGTTTATCATTCTCAGTCAAAATGTCAAAAAACAGATTCAAACAATTTTGCAAATGCATCTGTTTTTTAACAGAAGTGTCCTGCAGAATAATGAAATGTCTAAAATCATAATCCGACATCTACAAACACAATTAATTTATTGATTAAAAAGCATTTGTCAATCATTAAAATCTGCACATCTGGTACACTTTTATGTCAATCCATCAAAAGGATGTATGTTGCATAACTCTGGAAATGTAATTTCATTATTTAAGAAAAAATCTTGCCAACTGGCAAAACCAACATTTTTTTTTCTTTTCATTTTGAATCATGAACTTGTTGTGCATGACCGAACTCGTATGCAGCGAAAAAGCAGTGAGACGCACCGGTTTACAAAACCCCTGGCGCTGCTTAATTACGGGGTTCTGCTACAAGTAGAAAAGTCGCTAATGATATCAGCAGAGCGGGTTGCCAGTTCTACAGAATCACTCTTCATTCAGATCATCGCTTACACATTAAACCACTCATGTATTATTGGGGGATCGGCCTTAATGTGAAAAAGCCGTATGTATAGAGGTCCAGGTCACGGCCACCATTAGACTCCGCCACAACGCCTGATTGACCCTTGCTGATCTCGCTGCGATGCAAATATAGGAGGAAGTGTGTTATGCTGATTTAAATTCCTGACGACCAGCACAAAGAGGGTGGCTGAGGAAACGTGACCCCCCCTCATCATGGTGCAGCATCCCCCACCAACCTCATGGGACCTCTCGCAACAAGGCATGCCATTGTGCCAGGCCTCGGTGATAAGCTTGAGATGTTCAACACATACA
The DNA here is from genome assembly GCA_032718565.1 of Distichodus sexfasciatus. NCBI lineage: Eukaryota > Metazoa > Chordata > Actinopteri > Characiformes > Distichodontidae > Distichodus > Distichodus sexfasciatus. The sequence continues at coordinate 48,121 of JAVGVS010000767.1, forward strand.
CACACAGCTCTGCTGCGACTAAACACAAGACTAGTTTTGTGTTACTCCCACAATCAAGACAAAATTGTGATTTGCTAATTTTTCCAGCAGGTTCCCTCTTTTACCACTGAACACACAAACACACACACAGACCTCACAGCAGGGCGGATGCAGATGCAGATTTAGTGTGTGGGCACTGCACAGAGACAGGTGGGAGAAAGAGAGAAAGACAAAAGGAAAGAGAGAAAGACAAAAAGGAAAAGAGAGAGAGAGAGAAACAAACAGACAGCTAGAAAATGCAAAGGATAGAGGTAGAGAGAGTTGATAGATGAGGAGAAAGAATAGAATGGATGGAGAGACAGGACTTATTTAACAGAGGACAGGATCTACAGAGACACACAGAATGACAGTCAAACACATGGATGGATGGATGGATGGATGGATGGACGGATGGATGGACAGGGAAAAAGATAGAGAGATAAACAGAAAGAAAGATTAGGATAAAATACTTATAGAGGCTCAGATGGAGAGACAAAGACTGATAAATAGAGATAAGGAAAACAGACAGACACAGAGAGAAAGACAGTGTAATAGATAGATAGATAGATAGATAGATAGATAGATAGATAGATAGATAGATAGATAGATAGATAGATAGATAGATAGATAGATAAAGATAGACTGATTGAGCGGCAGACAGACAGACCAACCGACAGATAGACAGATAGATAGATAAACCGATAGACTGATAGGACCGATCAAACAGACAGAGACAGACAGACAGACAGACAGACAGACAGACAGATAGATAGATAGATAGACAGATAGGTGATAGATAGATAGATAGGATAGATAGATAGAAAAACTGATAGGACAGACTGGACAGACAGACAGACAGACAGACAGATAGATAGATAGATAGAAACTGACAGACAGACTGATAGACTGATAGACAGACAGACAGACAGACAGACAGATAGATAGATAGATAGATAGATAGGGGATAGATAGAGATAGATAGATAGATAGATAGATAGATAAACCAAGAACCTGACAGACTGATAGACCGATCAATAGATAGATAGATAGGACAGATCGGACCAGGTTCCTACACTCTCAAGATCTTCATACCAGACCATGAGAGGGGTGTGTGTGTGTGTGTGTGTGTGTGTGTGTGTGTGAATGTGGTGTGTGTGTGTGTGTGTGTGTGTGTTTGTGTTTCTATGTGTCTTTAACCAGCCTCAGCAGTGAGTTAGCTTGGCAGACGCACAAAGCCCACTGTCTTTAGGCGTTTATTAATAACACACTCTAAGAGACGAGCATCACACTCTTCACACAAAGAACAAAAATAATAATAATAATAATAATAACACGACTTAAGAGCCTGGGGCCCTGGCTGGTGAAAAGCGCCCGTATAAAGAGTCACGTCAAGGTCATCAGCTTTTCATACTTAAACAATGCCGTTGGATTAATTCTACTAAATGCTTTACCGCCAAGCATCAAACTTTTTATCTCCTGCCAGAGCTGGCATCGCCCGCCGGTGGAGGTGGCATCGTCGTGGCAACCACTGGCATCGCACAACAATTCTATCGCCGGCTCTGGCTCGGCTCCGGACGCCTTGGCACGAGATGCCCGTTTACGCGCAGCATCAGCCTCCTCCTCCCTCCTCCCTGCGTTGGTGAAAAAAAAAAAAAAAAAAGGGAAGATATTTTTACCCCTTTACAGTCAAGAAAAGAAAAATGGATAGCTCTCTACCAAAAATAAAGAAGAAAAGAAAATACTTTATTACCGTAATTATTAGAATTAGATCATAAATAACACAAATAATAAATAGAATTACAAAGCTCAAATGCCTATTAATGCCTCTAATCCAGTGGGCAATTAAGATAATGGATGTTTTCTACACTTTCCTTCCTCCGTTTTACTCTCGCTTCTTCGTTCTGCTCGCTGAGCGAGAGACAAAGAAGGCCTGTGAGATGATGATGTGCAGAATAGTGGGAGGAGGAGGAGGAGGAAAAGAAGAGATGAAGTATTAAGCGTCCGGGTTCTTTCTCGCCTCTCACGGCGTCTGCCGTCGCGGTCATTGGCCCTCCCCCCTCCTCCCTCCTCTACTCCTTTTACCCTAACATCCTCCATCCCTTACGCATTGACAGGCGCAACCTAAAACGCTGCCACTTTTTTTTCTTTTTTCCGCCCCACGGTTTTGCAGGAGGATCGCCAAGACACCCTAAAACGGGTCACACACGCAGAACGGCCACAGAGAGGGCAAAAAAAACCAAAAAAAAAACGGGCCTGGCATTAGGGAGAGGTGGGGGAGGGAGGAACGTTTGGCACGGGTGCTCTCCATCTCTCTCTTTGTGCCAGTCTTCCTCACAATGGAAAGGAAAAAGGAAGCATCAGCCAGAAATGGGTTTTTTGAATTCAACGAAGCCCGAACTTTTATATATTCAGGCTTACATATATATATATATATATATATATATATATATATATATATATATATATATATATATATATACATATACATATACATACTCAGTTCAGTATTTATTTGGGTCTTCCTTTCCCTCCTCTATTGTGGTGGATTTTTTTCTGATTTGGGAAACGAGGGGGAGGTAAATTCACACTCATGAACATTTCAAGACACTTTCCCTGCTAACTGCCAGTTTGCGCTATACATGAAGGTTAAAAAATGTTGAGTTCTACGATTTTCAGGAAACGAGTAAGAATTGCAGCGCAATCCTCGGTTGGGGTTGAGGTTAGGAGGGAATGGAGTGTGGAAGGAGGGTAAAAGGAGAGGTAATGCAATGAGGCAAGCAGAAACAAAAACCACGTTGCGACGAACGCCACGAGCGGACGAGGCTCGGCCTCCAAAAAAATTCCAGAGTGCATTCCCAAAAAAGGCCCGCTTCCTCGCTTTCCTAAAAAGCGCTCAAATAAGGTCAACTTCCTTCCTTTTTCCTCATTCCTAATTATTTATCATTTTATTCAATTTAACTGAAAGGTGAAGAAATATACAAACAAAACACTGAAAAGCCAGAGACCAAAGTTGTTATTGCTAAAAATGAGTTAAATGGGCCAATCAGGTGACACAACACACACCTTGCTTACATCAACTCCACCACAAAAATAATACAAGTCCCAGCTAAACACACACAGACACACACACAGTGCCAAGGCCCAAACCCACAATTTTCAGATTACAACCACGGAACAGACGTTGAAGCGCCGCGCATGGAAGCTGCCGACGAAATTTCTTTTACAGCTACGCTTCAAGAGATTCTGTAGCACCTTTCTAGAGCATGGCACGCTTTACATGACGACATACACACATGCACCGAAAGGAGCTTTACACCTGCTGCTACCTGCCCCCACAAAACACACACACACACACACCTGAAGACTGAGGTGCCACTAGGCCATGTTAAAGCGTCCATTCAGTATAACTGACCACAAAAACACACACACACAGCTCATTTGTGAGGTCCTAATCCTAACCTGAACCTTAGTGGCGTAAAAGCACATTTTTCCTATAAACACACATTTATCTTCAAAAATAACATCCACCACAAAAAAGGGAAACTCTCAGGTCCTCACATCCCCCCAGAAAACACACACATTAAATCTCCTCGGATGTCATATTTTTATCCCTCTTCTCCAACACACACCTGCAGACAAGCTGTTCAATATACAAAGCCATGTGTATGTAGAGAACGTGGTTTGTGTGTGTGTGTGAGCATGTAAGGAGGTAAAAGTGAGTTAGTGTAAAAGTTAGGGTCTAATAAACTCAAGTCAGAACAACACGGCCACTTTGGCGCAGAAGTAAAAAAGAAAAAAAAAACAGCATCCGAAGGAGATTAAAGCCACGTACTTGAGCTGCTGAAATGTCCACTTCTCAGAGACGTGGGTCCGTTCTTCCCACCGCTAACTGGAGGAGAAAGACCTAGGAAACAATTACGGCGTCAGGTCAAAAAGCAAGTAAAAATACACTTGTTCTTCAAGCAGTGAGACAATAGAAATGTAACAAGAGAATGATTATTCACCTTGATCTAGCGCAAGTAAATCAATCTAATCGGAAATTGAGATTGCATCACCATATTTATGGTATCAACCTGCACAGATTCTCACCTCTATAATTTGCTGGAAAGGGAAATTCCAAAAAATATCAACATTTATACTCTGCACGTTCTTACTAAGGGCATTTATTGACTTTTTATTCCTATAAATTAAAAATGGCCCAGATGAAATCGAGATGTTGACTAATAACTAGGGGCGGTGTGCAGCATTCTCAACATGCACATAAGCCTTTATCAAGCATGACTCTTAAAAATAAAGGGTGACAAATAAAATCAAATCAGAAATAAAAGGATTTCTAATTCCTTAGAGCTTTTTAAGAGTTGGATTTTTTAAGACATTAAATTTAGCTCAATGCCATAAGACTCTGGCTCAGTAATTTTATGCATGATTTAAACGGTTACAGATCTATAAAAGGTGCTTGCTCGAAGTGTATGGCTATTTTTTATTTATTTATTTGTTTATTTTAGTAAATGAGCTTTATTTTTAAGAGTGCACAGCCCTTATGGGTTAAGGCAAGATCTTGGCATTTCTGCAAGGTAGCCGAGATTTTGCATTTTATAAAGCAGATGGGAATTATGGGGGCATGACCGATAATCTCAGTGGACACACACACACACACAAATACACACACACACAGGCCTCAAAGTTTGAGGGTATTTAAATGGTGGTTTAAAGGAATTGTATAGCTATTCTAGGTGTGTGTGTGTGGGTAGGTGATGGTTAAATAGATTTGAGATGCTGTGCGTCAGACAGCATCTCCAACCTGACACTACATCCATCACACACACACACACACACACACACACTAACACACACACGCAGATTTCTAGCTGCAATCTCAACAACCCTATCCCTTCCTATATATGAACACACATAATTAAATCAAAAGCTCCCTGAGCTAAAACACAAACACTGACATCTCTAATGCAAAAAAATAACAAAAAAGGAAGAAAATAAAGGGATATACTACCATGGAGGTGGGGAACATTTTCGAATCGCTGTTTCGCATCTATAGAACAACAGAATTACGGATTGCACTATCACATCTGTCCGCACATGGCTTGGCAAACACTTTTTATAGATCAAATAAACACCACAAATGCTTAAACATCTTTTCTTTTTGCCTCAGGTGACTTTTTTCCTTTGTTAAAACAATCACATGAATATGAATTATTACGTCAATTACATGTAACATAATGCACTCTTAAAAAGAAAAGCAACAAAAGGGCTTCATAACCACCTTTAATGACAAGCATTAAAAATAAAGATATAAATATATACAAATATACATATACAGGTCCTGCAAAGTCTGAAGTCTTTTCAGACACCCCCCACCCAAAATAATCCTTTTTGCACAGTTTAAACGTCCAACATTATTTTCCTATAAATTAGCCGTTTGAGGTGCTTTATTTTTAAGAGTGTACATCATGTTATTCAGCTGCAAATATCTGCTATCTGGCCAAATGCTCGTCTCTAAATGCGCAATTATCTATTTATTTATTTTAAGGGACGACAAAAATGCATGGGGAATTTTTGAAAGAAATGCATTAAATAAAAGCATTTTCTTACCGCGCTAAAGTCCAGTAAGTCGCTGAGCTCCTTGTCTGTTCCTAAAGCGGCCATTCGCTGTTGGTGATGCATTTTAGTCCCAAAAAAAGATCACCCAAACCTAAAAACACGGAAAAAAACAAAGTGCGGTGAGAAAAACGCTCCGGGTCCTGCTCCGGTAGGGGAGGGAGGGAGGAGGAGGATGAGAGAGGGAAGAGGAGGAGGGGGAGGCTCTAATCACTACATCCGATTCCCCTGTACACACACACACACACATTGGCTGCAAACAGACACACTCGCGTCCTGCAAGGTTTCAGGGCATTGTCCGTAGACTACCATAATAACTAGACATAAATACTACTAAACCTAAAATACCTAAGTAAATCAAACAAAAATTCTACTCTTTATTAGTTTTGAAACACCAACTTTACTATAAAAAGCAGTTTTTTGTCTTCCTTATATAAAAAAAAATCGAAAAAAGCCACAAAAGAACTGAAAAATCCGTTCTTTTTAGGAGACAATCAGATTTTCAACTAAAAACCTGTACAACAGACACCCCAAAAACACACACTTAAAAAAACACATCCACACGCTTCATTATTGACCGAGTCGCGTGCTCCCTCATTCTCGTTAAAAAAACTCATCTCAACCACAAAAAACAAAAACAAAACAAATAAACAAATAAATCATAAGCAAGAATTCTCGGTCTCCTTGTGTCTCTTTTCTTCTTTTTCCAGTTTTTTTCTTCTGTCGCTTCCTCTCCTCCGCTTCCACACGCAGGACGGGAAGGAGGGATGGAGGAGTGACAATCCCGCGGAAATCGGAGAAAAATTTAATAAATAAACACCGCGCCGCGCGCGCGCAACGTCGCAATTATCGCGAAAATAAAACTTTAAAACCAACTCTAAATTCTCCGGCAGAGCCCTGAATTAGCGCCGGAGCTCCGGGTCCGGCGGAAAATAAGGTTTTAAACTTACATATTTATTTAACGGAACCAAAAAATGCTTCTTCACCCGTGAAGGTGCATATTGTAGCATCAGTCCAAATAAATTTCGGCACTTTTTAAATAAAAAGAGTAATAAACCCGTCCGACGATAAATATAATTAAAATAATGATTATTAGTAGTAGTAGTAGTTCGTCAATTTTCGCCGAGACCCGTGTGAGCGCTAGTGTGTGTGTGTGTGTGTGTGTGTGTGTGTGTGTGTGTGTGTGTGTGTGTACAGCCACCTAGCTTTCTTTCCGCATATCCATATCCAAAACTGCACCATCTATAATTAAATAGAATATTAAGGGTTATTTCACTGGTGGTATTTCCACACATAACACGAACGACGACAAACTCATTTTGTGAGATGTGAGGCCTTTTTAAAATAATCATTAACCGACTCAATTTAATTAACGCAAAAAATATTATTACTAACGTTAAATTAAAAGAGCCACTACTAGAATATAGGATTTCTTATAGAAGCTTGAATTGTTGTAGAGACTAAATACTAAGGAAGGTTCTTTGGAGTGGGAAAAAATAACGCTTTTTGGCAATAACAGTAAAGCAAAAATGTCAGTTAAAAGGTTCTTTATTAAACTGCTTCACGAAACTGATGGACATGTTTAATTTTAAGACAACTTCCTCCTGGAATTTTAACTCGTGTACACGGTCGTGGACGGTGTCACACTTAAGAAAACGGACTCAGAGGAGAGAAGAGTGATGGCGTGGGAGAACTCGGGGGAGATAACGAGGGCATGAGCGAGAGGGAGGGAGGGGGCTAAAAATCAAGCCTGGATAACTAATATCACCCCCTATACAATATACGTCCCCAAATATCAAACCCACATTGCACCCCTTAAAACAACTATCCAGGTCCTAAATTTAAAATGCCATTTTGGTGTTGATGCTACAGCGTGTGCACCGTGTTTAAGAAGCTCAAAAACAACCTGCCGTGCCAATTAGAAGCTTCTAGACTAATTAAAGCTAAAAGGTAAATCGCGCAATTAGGAGTCTTGAAGCGACCTACAAATTAAAAGTTTACATTAGAACTTTTACATGTAGTTTAAGGGGAAAAGGCACAAAGTTGTCCGAACGTGTGTGTGTGTAATAAACATATCGCTTTCTGACGCTAACGTGCGTAAAGTGGACACGCGCGCGCCTCCGGTACATCACACCGGCCGATCCGATCACACACACACACACACACACACACACACACACACACACACAGGCGCGCAACTTGACAAGCAAACACGGACGCATTTCCAACGCATTTACCTTCTTCTTTCCCCAGTCCGAGCCCGCACAACGGCTTCTGCTCAACTCACACACACTCTCACACACACATATTCAAACACACACACACTTTTCTGCTTTCCGTTCTGCACTTGCCACTCATAGCTGAAATGTTCTCCGACAGCGGCTACATGTGCTGCACGCAGCCCGGTAACGAGGGGTGAAGAGGATACATGATGAGGAGGAGGAGGAAGAGGGGAATTAAAATCCACACGGCGCGAGTTCGCTTCCAGCCGCTCCGCTTGTTGTCATGTTCCGCGCGCGTGTGTGTGAAGCTGCCGTGAGGGTTCGCGTTCCAAAACGCGCCATGTACCCTAGTTAGGAAGGCGCCCCTCTGCCTAGAGTGGGGAACGAGCCAGGTTGGGTTTGGGACGCAAGTTCGTGCCCTCGTCTGACGTCATTTTACTGCGTCCCAGTTTAGATACGAATCAGTTGAACTAGACTGCGGCAGCATTTGTTAATTAATTCATTATAAACTCGTGTACATGAAGCGATGCGAATCTAAATCACAGTGAGAAGTTTGTGTTGAGTGGCAAGTAAAAATTTGACAACAAACATTACACTCTTACAGATATTGACACAATAACAAGCTACAATTGTATTCAAACCACTGCAAATCAACCAAAAAATCACACGTTGTAGTTAAAAGTAAATACATAACTTTAGAATAAACATTATAAATGAATGAATGAATGATACAAAGTTAGACATTTAAATATCAGAGACTTTATACATAAGCTACAATCTACAGTGATTCATTTAACCTTCACCTATATCTTACTTAAAATATTGTGTTTTAGAAACATTCAAGCTACACACTCCAACAAACTAAAATTCATTTAAACATAAGCAAGTGTTGTGGCTGAATGGGGTTCGTAAATTATAATATACAATATTTTGACTATTTACTAGTAAGACAAACAAAAGATAAAGAACAGTTAATAACACTGAGCTACAAATGCACTCCAGATGGTGTCCAAATCCGAGACATTTTAATTGCTAAAATAAATTACTGTATATTTTACAGAATCGCTAATACAACGTTCAGAAAAACATCTCAGTATCATATAGATGTGTTGTGTAATTTCATAGTCTTCTCTTAAAATGTTCGGTTACAGACATTCAGTGAAAAGGTACAGGTCTGAAACCCATCGATCAGTTAAATTTTAAAAGTAGAATTTCAACCTAAGCGCTTAATCAACGCGCACGACAACTTCAATTGAGAGAGAAACATGGAACATCAACATAATCCACGCAGTAACCTGGCAATGGGCGTGCTTTTTGAAGTACAGGTTGTCTCTGCACCGTGAGACGCCCATCCTGCGCACTACATGTTAGGGCAGTAAGCGGTTTGGAACGCGACCCGAGTGGTTGGAGCGTCTACATCCGGGCCGCGTTCCATCTCTCCAGCGGCCACTTTCACATCGAGACGAAAGTAAAATAAATATTATTAAACAGCCTCTACTTTATTAATGCATGTTACTTTATTAACAGCCTCTAATTATATAGGATTGTTACATAATAACAATAACAACAATAACAACAACAACCATAATAATAATAATAATAATAATAATAATAATAATAATAATAATAATAATAATAATAACAACAATAATAATAACAATAACAATAACAATAATAATAATAATAATACTTTAAGTGCTGATAAGTGATGCTGAGGTACTTGGGGCAGTTTGGGGCAACAAAGCTGTCTTTTTGTCATGCCAGCCACCATGCAACTTACTGCATTTATCCAGATTAATGTGTTTAAGTACAATGTGGAATAACCACAGTATGTTACAGGATAAATACAATACAGGACACACACATGCCCATACACAGAAATATAGAGACTCTGTGTTGCCTCAGAATCTTATCATTTACAAGAAGTGCTTGGGGATGGTACTGTTCCCTGTGCTCTGCCAAAAAGCTGTCTACTGCTCCTTCACGGATGGGTCAAATGCCGAGCTCAAATTCTGCTGTGGTGCACTGTGTGCTGTGTTGTGGTTTGTTCACAATGACACAGTATCATTCATTTTATTTCACTTGAATTAAGTAATTAATACTCATTCTGGAATGTTTTGTTGTAATGGGTGACTAGCGTATCATACTTGAGACTCTTCTCTGTTCACAAAGAAAAGAAATCTGGGGTCAGTATTGTGAACAGAGACAAATTAAGCCATAACGCAGCACTCAGTGAATCCCAAATTCATTCATAATACAGAAGAGAGTTCGAACCATATTCGGCATATAACATGGATTTTTCTAAGATCTGTTCACGCAATCTGTCTGTATCTGTTTTAACTACATAAAAGATCTGTGTGACTTTTTTGCCCTCGCCCACAGGAGGCCCTGTCCAAAACAGGGGATGAAATAAACAAAAATGTGGCCTGTGGAACATGTGGAATTGAATTATAATAAGGCCAAACGGGCCGGTTTGTTCAGCTGCGGTATGAGTGTGTGTATGAGGAAAGCAGTGTGACTGACCAGCACCACTCTGAGATCCAGGTGAGGGAGTGAAGTTACACAGCACACATGTTGGTCTGTTTGCTATTTGTTAGGGTCAGAGGTGCGAAGAGTCGCTCCTGCAAGACGGGATTCCTGCAGAGTCGAGTGTTTGCGCAAGTTTTTGAGTTACTCTAACTCACAATGGACTCGGTTATGGACTCGGCAGCCGAGAAAAAGCAAAATGGCATTCAAACTTTAAAAAGCGTTCTTCTCTTCTAAAAGAAGAATGTGCTACAAAACCAGTTCAGAATGCACCTGCAAAAATGCGAAAACGAGAAAGAGAGAGGCAGACAGACAGAGAAAAGAAAGACAGTCTGTGGGTAAGACATCCCTGGTATTCCTCCATCTCTCTATCCCCCTCTCCGTCCCCGTGGTAACTGCAGCTCTTCTCATGCTGTGGGTTCAGGGTCGGGACTACAGGTCTGAACGCAGGTTTTTCAGGTGTGCATTGGTGCAGGGTGACTGCTGCAGGTGTGGTCTACCCCCCCACCCAACACACACACACACACACACACACTTCACCCCCACACGCAGTCCAGTCTGTAAACACTCCTGCTTTTCTTTCAGAACATGAACCAGTCCGAATTCCGGAACAGTCTGGTGATTTTCTGGAATGGGACCTTCTGTTTTTTTCCCTCTTTCTTTTTTGGCAAATATGCTGGAGAGACTCAAGTGTGAACAAGAGCATGTTGCTGCCAGACGACACAGGGGTTTTGGTACAGTGTTTAACACAAGATTTGCCCAGTAACTTCTGTATGGGAATGTAACAATTCTAATAATTTTGGTGCAGCAAGGCTGGAAAAGTAAATGAGGCAATATTCTAGTACTTAAGAGACTTTTAGTAGGGCTGCAGTAATTAGTTGACAATCAACAAAGTTGGTTATAAAAATGAGATTTAAATATAGATGCATTGTATTACAAAATCACACTAATATTCATTCGGAACTGCAATGCACCAAAAGGAAGTTGTATTGATCCATACATTTCAAATTGATTCGGGTGATTTCATGGGTGATTGCTTTAATTATGTGAGTGCGGTAAGCAGTCACGTATTGTGATGCAATTTTATTCCACACACTTGTTCTGACTGCTACTCCTCCAGTTTTTGTGCTAGAAACTTCACTCCAACTCTAAAACCAATACTCCATTACGGTGTGGGGGGCTTATATACACATTGTTGATACAGTACATGCACTCGTTCGTAAAGTCTGTCCATTTTTTGTATGTTTTTTTCCCCATGGAGCTCAAATATTGATGCTTTACTGCACAGCCGCCATTCTTAATAAATCCACCAAATTCTGCGCAATTCGACTCTTCGCATATCTGTAACTCGCACTCTTAAAAGTGAGGTATTTTTTGTCATTGTGAACTCACAGCACAAGGTGCACCACAACGAAATGTGACCTCTGCATTTGACCCGTCTGTGAAGGAGCAGTGGGCAGCTAACCAGAGCAGCGCTCAGGGAGCAGTGCTTGGGGACGGCACCTTGCTCATGAGAACCTCAGTGGTAATTTAACCAGTCCTGGATTCAATGCATTTTAATCAAAATCTACTCGGCTAGTTTTCATGTCACAGCCACAAAACCTGAGCAATCACATTTTTATGGGAACTTGTTACTAAGGCAGAGACAAGAGAGCAGGGCACAAATTGAAAAAATAATTGACAGATTGGCCAACTACCAAAACTACTACTGGGGCAGCTGGTAGTGTAAAGGTTAGGGAGTTGGTCCCATGATCAAAAGGTCGCCAGTTCAAGTCCCGGACGGTAAAGATATCAGAGAGGTACTCATGAGCAAGGTACCGTCCCCAAACACTCGCTCCCCGGTCGCTGCCAAAAAGGTGCCCACTCCTTTTTCACAGATGGGTCAAATCCAGAGGTAAAATGTTGTCATGTTGTCGTGTTGCACAGTTTCTGTGCTGTGTTCACAATGACAAATAATCACTCACTCAACATAATCTTTAACTGCAGACCTCGTTTTAAGCAGTAGGTTGAGCAGCACTTTTGTGGTTCGTAATTTTTAACCCACTGCATTGAATCAAGTAGTGACACTGAACAGGACTGTTTGGTCTGGACGGGAGTGTTGTATGGATGGACAGATAGAGAGATAGAGAAGTGGGATTTAAGTCTGCGGCTGTCCTGCTGCTTTGTTGTGCGGTGCGGTGGTGGGATTTAGTAGGTCAGTGGAATTACAGGCTTGAGCGTGAGGCTAGACCCATATCATACTGCAATTAGTGATTAGATAACGCGGCAAACTCGCCTCGACATCGCTGACCTCCGGCTTAAGAAGGTATTAAACCAGCACGTGGTTTTGAACTGATGAAAAAGAGGGAGAGACACAGAATAAGCCACAAAGGAGAGAAAATACCCAGTTCCCCATAGTGATATATTAAGAAAAAACTGTAAAAATGCTGCCACACTCTCATTCCGATTTTGCACTAGGAAATAACAAATATTTTCCCATAATAAATTAAACAACCTTTCTCCGCTTGTTGCTTTCTGACTGGTCAAAATGTAGACACATAGAAATGTTTTTAAAAATTGTTTAAATTTTTGTACTGTCCGAGGCATTTGTAAGTCTGTTTAAAAAAACAACAAGAGTGGAGATGCTAATGTGTGAAATGTCTTGAGGCACAAGCACTCATTCTATTTTCGGGAAAAGATAAGATTTCGTGGAAGTTGTAAAAGAATGTGAGAAATGCAATAGTGTACCTGTGTTGGGTATTTATTGCATAACTGAAACAAGAACAATAGTATAAAAGAAAGCGGCTCTGACAGAAAAACGTTCAGTGAATGAGAGTCTGTCTGGTTGACACTGCTGTGGATATACGCTATATTTATATTTATAAGAGTGTTCAAATTATTTCCTTTAACTTACTCTGTTTTTATTTCCTTAACATTGAAATAACTATAGTTTCAAATCAAACATTTCAATGAAAATAAAATACAAATTTGCTGTTTTTTTGTACTTGTTTGGCTTTTTGTTTGGAAACTGAAAAGTTCTTCTCAACGATTTTTAATGAATAAAAATAAAATGTTTTAACTTTCACTTAATATACTAAGTGGAATATCTTGGTCATATTACAAAAATTAACTTAAGTCAAATTGGAATTTAGTAAAAATGAACTTGCAATAACATGATGAAGTCACTGGTACCACAAATCATCTTAAATTAAATTAATTTGATATTCAGTGTATTTACAATCAGTTGCCTCAATTTTTTAAAAAGTAAATTCAAGTTATCTGGGCTTACAGTACGGTAATGGTTTAGGTATACCAAACTTCTTGTACACCTGTGGAAATGTTCCTCAACGGTGTGTAAACATTCCAGTATTTACAGTGTTTCCAGAAGAAGACACATTTTCTGGAATGGGACCTAGTGGTTTTCTTTTTGGGGGAAAGATTCTGGAGAGACTCAAAAGTAAAAAAAGAGCACGCTGCTATCAGAAGATTTGCTCACTAACTTTTGCATGGGAATGTAAAATTGAACAAAATAGTGCAGCATCTGTGAAAAAGTGAGTGAGGAAATATTCAATTTTTAAAGAGACATTTGAGTAGGGCTGCAACGATAAGTCAACAAAATCAAAGATTACATCTTTTTTACTGGGCACATTGAATTTTAGGGTTGATGTGTAGGTATGAGTTGTTTTTACAGGATACAAAAAGGCACACAGAATATGCATTTATAAAACACATGCACACGCCTTGTTTAAAAAAGATCACTCTAAAGTTAAATAAATAAATCTATGTAAAAGTTTCCCTTGTTGTGACTTGTTTCACTGGAAGGGATGAAGACAGTGACAGGAGAGTGAGCACAGTCTGGGCTAATACGGAATACAACACAGGATAATGACGGGGAAATATTTAAGCGGGAGGACAGCAGGAGAAAGGCTAAAATTGACAGAGGAACGCTGAAAACACCAGAGAGTTGATAGATTAGAGCAGATAGTTTACTAACTTACATTTCACCATACATTACGCTAAACGCTATAATTCACATCTGAGCTAGCTCATGAGGATTAGCTGCGTGTTCTCATGCATTCGCTAATCATTCAGAGTTCTTTACAACAGGTTAAATGCGCACATGTCATATTTTACAGTTTATGACGACACAAAATAGCTAAACTTACACTTGGTGGTTCAATGGCAGGCGGCAGCGGTGAGGGAATGGAGATATTAGAAACCGCTTCAGACTTAGCATATTACAGACTCTCTTAGCGAACTAGCCCAGACTAGCAGGTAGGCTACTGACGCTATGCAGGTGGGCAGGGTCAGAACAGTAGATCTAGCAGGGCTATGCTAAACATACCCTCTACACATAAGCAGGCTGCGTTTTAGTCCCACCCTACTTAGACCTACCGTGAAAAGCCGCAAGAAGCTGTTAAACTGCGTAACTCCACAACATCATAAACCTGAATTGCACATTTTTGCATAAAACACATTTTTTTCGACACACTTTTCTGACACATTTTACATGTTACCAAACCAAGGATGATTTTCACATTACTAGGTCTTTAAGTTGGAGGAAATGAAAGATGTATGTTAATGCGATCAAATCTTTTTTTTTTTTTTTACAGTGCTCTGTAAAGTGATCAAGATTAATTTTTATGAGGGGTGATTTTATTTTATGTTGCTATGGGAAACTGTGATATTGTGTTAAAGCTGCGAATGGGCAACAGGGTGATGTACACAGGTGTGCAGACTTGAGTGTATGTTTAAAAGCTTTCGTCCCCAAGTCGACCCAAAACTGGCCTTGCGGTGGTGTTTGGTGTTTAGCGTTCAGGCCTTGAAATATAACGAAGAGCGGAGGACGTGTAACGAGTCTAACGGCCCTCACAGGACAGTCGGCCCAAGGGGAGGAAGGACAGCATATGGGGAGAGGAGCAGGAGGAGGGAGAAAGGTGAAGGAAAGGGTGGAATGAAAGAGAGTGACAGAGAGAGACGGTGAGTGCAGAGAGAAGGACACGGTTTGTCCTTCTTCCAAACCGGCCTCAAAGGAAGAGGTTTGAAGGAAAGAAGAGAGCAGAGTGAGAGAGAGAGAGAGAGAGAGTGTTAGTTTTCGGGGGGAATTTAATTCCTCTCGCTCTTTCTTTTCTCTAAACGGCAAGACTGTGAGTCATGGCAGGAGTGACCCAACCCCTGAGAGAGACAGAGAGAGAGAGAGAGAGAGAGAGAGAGAGAGAGAGCGAGAATGGGAGAGAGAGAAAGAGAGACCACGTCTGCCAAACACCTGCGTCCTCTGCAGCTGCATGCAGCGCTGGGAAAAAGAAAGAAAGAAAAAAAAATCGAGAAGTGGGACCCAGGCGCAAAACCTCCGCTAATTCCGTTTGATTCGTTCGTGGGATTCGGAGTGGCCCCGGGCCCCGGAGATCACGTTACACTGCATTCCACAAAATAGAAAAAATTATGAATTAGTTCAACTCAAACTATTTGAGGATACCGATTGCCTCAAGTCATTGAAGTTTATCAACTTAAACTATTTAAGCATAAAAATGTATGTGAACTGAGCACAATCCACTGATGTATTCACAGTTAAAGTAACCTTGCTTAAATAAAGTTAAGAGTACCAAACACATGTGGTCATTTTAACGAAAAGGTGAAGTATTTTGAAGTCATATAACTTGGCCCGTGATGGGAAGGTCACCGGTTCAAGTCCCACACTGGTAAAGGTACCTGTAAGGTACTCATAGGTTTACAGCACAGCACAAAGTGCACCATAACAAAATGTGGCCCAGGGGCAGCTTTTTTCACAGCACCCGGGGAGCAGTACTTGGGGCCAGTACCTTGCTCATGAGTACCTCAGTGGTACCTTTACCGGTCCGCGACTCATGAGCAAGGTAACATTCCTGAGCACATTTCGGTGTGGTGCACTTTGTGCTGTGTTGTGTTCATACTGACAAACATTCTCTCACTTAATCACAAAGAGTCCTCCGACAGCAACAAAAAGGAAGAATAACAAACAGATCAATCAACAGTTACATCAGAAATAACGCAGCAACAAAGATTACTGTGTGAAAAGTGGAAAAGAGCAGTTTGCTGAGAGATCAGGAGTCAAATGAAGTATTAACCTGATACTAACCTAGTAATAAACTGAAATGATTTAAAGCAGTTACGTTCCTCAAATAGTTTGAATTAACTAATTCATCAGGATTTACAGTGCAGGAATTTAGCAGACTCGACCAGGGCCCTGGAGACTACACTCCCTCCCAAAAACACTGCCCCCTGGTGGGCGGAGACTGCCCTGCGCTTATGCTTTCACCAGTTAGAAATGTGCGAAACAGGCTTCGCTCTGCCCCCGACCTTTGCTGTCTACCAACATGAGTGTGTATGTGTGCGTGTGTGTGTCTGTGTGGGTGGGTGGGAGTGTGTCCCAACGATGTGTTATTAGAGGCTGAATACCAAACAGATGGTACAGTGGTTAGTACAGGTGCCACAGGCTTTAAAAGAAAACACACACACACACACACACGGTCACAGTTCAGGCATGGGTCACTGATCCTTCTGGAATATTCTGTTGCAAAAACAAATGAAAAATAGATCTTACACTTAAATCTGCATTCGACGAGGACTATACTCTTGGCATAATTATTTTTAATGATGTTTGTTGTATTATTACTGTTGCCTTGTATTGTTTTAGACTGAAAAAACCTCTGTCATCTGGTTTGGAGCTGATCCATATTTTCAGCACTTAATTGTTTGTGTTCTCTCACCATTTTATTGTTGTTTGTGTGAAGTGACCTTGAGTCTAATGAATAAAATATATCAGACTATTATTTGTTATCATTATTATTATTAGCTTTTAAAAGGTTATGAAGTTTCATTGCTCATAATGCTTATGAGTGTGAAATTAGCTTAAAAGTCGTTGCCATGAGAGTGTTCAGGTGAACGGCTCCTGTCCCAAACACACATCCATCCACACACACACACACACTCACAGTTTTATTTCATTAATGAACAGATCTGTGTGTGTATGTGTGCGTTCATGTATTGATGGCATTGTGGGGACCTTTTTGTCCCCTAAAATCACTTTTATCTGTTTTTTTTTGGGCTTTGTGGGGACATTTGAGAGGTCCCCATGAGGAGAAATGACTTTATAGAAAATGTGCTTGTTTTATTTGAGAAACTAAAAGAGGTAAAAGATGTGCTTTTGGTTACTGAGGTTAAGGTTAGGTGTGTGTGTGTGTGTGTGTGTGTGTGATGGAGCAGGAAGAAGATTCCAAACCACACACACACACACACACTTTTATTTCATTAATGAACAGATCTGTGTGTGTGTGTGTGTGGTTTGCAATCGTCTTCCTGCTCCATCAGTGTGTTACACACTTCATTCGTACTGACCTGTTTGTAAAATCCAAACTTAAACACAGAACATTTGTAAAGTGCAAACATTTTTAAAAATGAACAAAAGCTAGTCTTTTTTACACCCCTTTTAGTTCAGATTGTAATTCCCTGTCTGACCTCTAGAGATACAGTTCTACACATGACACTTTAAAAAATAATACTTTAACAACAGTTAAAGGAGCCATATTTAAGATTGTGGCCTAAACTGGTACCGCAGTCAAATTCAAAATAGCGCGTTGTTTCCCCTCCCCCTCCTCCCCAGACTAGAGGTTGCCAGATAGATTGAGTGAGGACTCATATTTGGCCAATCTAGTGTCTAATGCTACGTTTCATATTGCCATAATAAGCATGCTAATGTTTGTACTGTTACCACACTGTCTCAGCTGAACACGATGCTGACGTTAGCCATCACAAGTCACCATTTTTGTTTCTCAAACAATTCAGTCGGTTCGATGACCCACCTTCACCTGCACCTGCTACAGTCTATGATCCGACAGGAATAACTGCTACTGCTACGGCTACTGCTAATGCTACTGACTTTGTGATTGGCCGATAGCGGTGGGTGGCGCTACAGACCAAAACACAAAACCAAAACATAAGCACGATTTGGGTGCTGTAAATTAAATTTTTAAATGTGAATATTCTGACTGTACTAACGTTGCCAGTGAGATCACTTCCTTAATCCTGGTGACATATTAGGTCCATTTTATGATTACTTGCCACACATTTCTTACATATAGTGCCTTTAAAAATATGTCAAATGACTTCCCACATTCTGCTTGGTTAATACAGTGTGATGCTCCACTGGTTCAGGAAGGTGTGTGTTAGTAAAGTAGGTGACGATGAGGCTCGGTAAAGTCCAGCGACCCCTGAAGGTCGTCTGCCTCTCTGAAACACCCCACTGCCCCCTAGCTGCCCACCAGCCTTAAATTAAGCAGCTTAACGAAGCATCAGGACGACTCTGGTGCTGATAAATATTTATTGAAGACGGAGAGCGGAGGGAGGAGGCTCGGTGACATGTCCACAAACGTGCAAATCTCTCACTCTCACACACAGACACACAGACTGCATTTCTGCTGGCTTATGTATTATTTAAGTGAGTTATTATTTAAGTGAGTTGTCATTGTGAACACAGCACAGCACGCTGTACAGCCTAACAAAATCTGCATTTGACCTATCCATGAAGGAGCAGTGGGCAGCTTTTTGGCAGTGCCCAGGGAGCTTAGTAACCCAGTGGTAGCTTTACAAGTCCAGGACTTGAACCGGAGACCTTCTGATGACCAATGACCCTCTACCAACTGTCCCGTATTATTGAAGCAGAGTGTGTAGACAGGGACAGGCCAAATATCTCCACTACAAAATGTTTTATACAGTTTCCAATCAGCATTGACATATTGGATGCTAAATAAGGATAACAGAAAGAGCTTCCTCACACCAGACACCACTATACACCTGTACGCCACTATACTCCTTACCATTTTCCATCCCCGTCTGCAGGTGCAGAGTCTGAAATTTGCCCCCAAAATAACATACACACATTAAACACACTCAAATGCAACACACACTCCCAGAGTCCCCTATGAGGCCAGAGAGAGGTGTGATGTGGCGTTCGAAACGAGCACAGGTTCTTAGCATAGCGTGTGTGTATGTGTGTATACATCTGGCATTCAGCACTAAGTGAATAATAACGACTTTCAGTTTTGGTCTCCTAACGAGCAGCACCAGTTTATACCTGTTAACTGAGGAGTGAGGTGGAACACTTCATCACATCCACACGCAGCACATGCATGTGAGCAAGGAGTGTGACAATCCAACAATTTATGTTGATACAATATAATATTCAACATTCACCAATATTTTCACATGTTCTTCCTTGGTAGGCTCTGATTGGTCAGAGGAGACTAAACCCTGCCCTCCAGTCTGCCCCCTGTGAAAACGTGTGCGTGTGTGTGTGTGTGTGTGAGTAGCAACCTGTCCAGAGCAGTGTAGTGACCGAACCCAGCCTGCCTCACCAATTATATCTCTCTCGGTCTCATCAACCAGAGAGGGCCCTGAACACACACACACACACACGTTCAAGAATGTACAGTCTTACTCAATGAAAAACACAATTACACACTTCCTGTCAGTCAACACATCTGTAGAAACAGCACAAAATGGGGAGTGTTTTATTAGACCAGGTGTGCTACACACACACACACACACACACATGCACATGAGCACACACTCAGAGGGATAAAAGGGAAAATAAGCAACAAACATATGCACACACACATACACACATTTTATAATCATTTATGCCATTATATTAGCTCAGATTTTGTTAATGATGAATATTATGGAAGGTGCAGTAACAAGATACTGCATATTATTATTATTATTATTATTATTATTATTATTACTTTATTTATTTATTTATTTATTTATTTAAAGGTGCAAGATATTGCACAATTAAATGTTTTTCCTGTTCACTCATACATCGTGTAAAGACGGTGTGTGTGTGGGTGTGTGTGTCTATAAGAGACTGCGAGCAAGCAAAGGCGTTATGCATCTACTGTTCCTGCCAAAACCATCTTCAAACCATCAGCATCAAAACAAACTTAACTCTGCCTCCAACACACACTGACTTAATTAAAAAAGACGCAGTGCCGACGCTCACATCAAAGAGAGACCTCCCTGTGAGCGAGCGAATGTGTATGCGTGCATGTGTGTGTCCCGTACGCTTTTAATTCACACACACACTGCAGTGAGATATTCCATGCTTCATTTACTCCAGGCTGTGTCTCCCAGATGCTCTGCTCCTGACGAATGTGGCGAGCGCTGGAGCTGCGTCGACATGACAACGGGAGGAGACTCCCCCAAACTACCCCCATCCCACTCTGCGGCACCCCAGAGAGTGGGGGGACACAGGTTCTATACACACTGCCCCCCCCAAAAAAAAAAAAATTACCCAAAACTAAGCTCCCTCACTTTGTAATTTTCCCTAAAACACATCCCAAACACAGTCCAAAAGAGAAACCCTCAGTGTCATTTACTGAAATTCAGGATTCAAGATTCTTTATTTGTCACAATACAGTTATACAAGTACAACATGCAGTGAGATGCACCATGAACAATCCAAAGGCGTGTGTAAAACAAAAAAATAGAATTTAGAATTTAAACGTGTACGTAGAATATGGAAAATAGAGAAAATCTTCTTGTAAGGTTTGTAATATAGACAGTGACTGCACATGTGCATATTACAGTAGAAAACAGTAGAATATAGTGCTGCAGCTTTAAAGTGTGTTTAAATTTATATTGCTTTAAATCATCTTATATGCTTTATTAGCAGAAGAAGTTACACATTATTATTATTATTATTAAATTATATTTGTGTTGAAATTAATCCCATAATCAATGCATTGCAATACAGATGTGAACGATTCTGCATCGATGCAATGGCAGACCATAATCGATTACAATAACGGAGGTCTTCAACAGGCGGTCTGCTGCCCCGTAGTGGTCTGGCGGAATTGCAGGTGGTTCATGACATACAATCCACTTTCACTACAGAAATCACTTTTTAAAAATTTAAAAATGAATCCATTTTTCAGATGAATCATTTTTCCAGATGATTTGAGCATCTTTATGAATAATGAATTTTAATTTAAATTCATTATGCAAATAAATTAAGTAATACAAAAAATACTCCCTCCCGCCTCACTCAGACTGCTTAGTCTAAGTGGTAGTTCCTGGGACAGAAGCAGTTGAAAACCTCTGAATTATATCATTGCTTGGTGATTTTTTTGGCTACGGTAATCTAGAAAAAATTGATGGCATGCATCATGGTGCATCGAGATATCAAATCGAATCGGTGACCTAATAATCATAATCAAATCGAATCATGAGACCAGTGAAGATTCACACCTCTAACATCTATCTTCCTTTTTTGAACTTTATCACTACCTCTAATTGAATCAGTCTCTATTTATAAACTATGTATATATATATATGCATATCTAGATAGATACTCTCTTTATCATGGCAGGTGAAATATTCCACATAGAACCCCTGTGGAATACTTTTGCCCCATTAATGCTAAACATGGCTACTGTCATCAGTAAAATGGATTTTCTGCTATTATTTGTGAAAAATCACTGCAGTTTAACAAGAAAAAAAAAAAATATATATATATATATCCTGTGCATGCATGGTTTATTGTCTCATTGTGTGAGAATGTGCATTTGGCTCATAACATGGCAGTTGGGGTGTTGGGTTTGAGTTTGGGGATGGTGCCGGTGTTGGGGGTCTCGTTAGAGACAGAGGTCACTAGGAAAACGGCAGGCGTCTCAGTAGTAGACTAAAGCTGTGAAAACAGGGAGAGGAGAAGGAACTGTAAGCACAAGCCATGCTGACCCTCACAATGGGACACCACTCAAAAAATGTAAACATAATAACTTTTACATAAACAATCCTTTATAATATCAGAGTAAAATGTCAGAATACATAGAAACATAATGTTATATGTAGAAACAGCTTTATCTTAATGTTTGAATATTTTATAAAAATTGCCCTAATTTTTCCTTGATTTTCTTTTTTGGTCTAAAATGGATTTGGATTTAAAAAGCTTTAAAGCACAATGCTCATTCCTAAAATCTAACACATGCGATGTTTTAACATCATTGTTTCACTTGCAATTTAATTCCACAAAATCTCGTGGTTGACAGCCGTCACTCATCAGCTCTTTGTCTAACAGGTTTAAGAGATCGGGCTGCGGTTAACATGCTAGTCCCACGCACTGAATCAGCCGGAGAGCGCTGTGTCGCCCCTACACACACACACACACACCCCAGCTCCGCCTCCCCAAAAAATGAGCCAGGTTTCCGTAGCAACCTTGATGGCGCCCTGTGTGATTAGTGGGTTTACTGCTTTCAACAGAATTCTTAAATCTTAATGTGGTTTATGATTGGGGTCTGGGGCCAGAGTTAGGGGCCCAAAATTTGGGGAACCCTATTACAGGACCCAGCATTTGTTTCTCTCTCTCTCTCTTTCACATACACACACACACACAGTCTTGTATTACTATCTTTGTGAGGTCCTTCCATAGAGTCCCTTAATGACTAAAGTACATAATTTTACACCTTCACCTAATCCTAACCCTAACCTTAACCTCAGTAACCAAAAGCACATCTTTTACCTCTTTTAGTTTCTCAAATAAAACAAGCACATTTTCTATAAAGTCATTTTTCTTCATGGGGACCTCTCAAATGTCCCCACAAAGCCCAAAAAACAGATAAAAGTGATTTTAGGGGACAAAAAGGCCCCCACAATGCGATAAATACACACACGCATACACACACACACATCCTGCAATCTTTGTGAAGTCCTTCCACTGATTCCCCTTAAGTGAAAATGTAAACAATACGACAGCATTTGCGTGTGTGTGCGTGTGTGCGAATATGATTGAGTTTGTGCAAGTTTATGTGTATGAGCTGAGGATTGAGTGAATGTGTGAGAATGAGCATGAATAATTGAATAAATAAGATTGTGCTTGTGCGTGACAGAGGGTGAGTGTGAGTGTGAGACTGTGAATGCATATGTGTGACTGAGGGAATGTGAGTGTGCATGTGTGTGTATGTATGAGTGAGTGAATGTGTGTATATGAGTGCATGCATGAATGAGTGCATGTGTGAGTGAATGAGTGAATGTGAGCATGTATGTGTGTGTATGAATGAGCCAGTGAATATGCATGCATGAGTGAGTGAGTGAATGTGTGAATGGGTGAATGAAAGTGTATATATGAGTAAGTGCATGTGTGTTTGTGAGTGAGTGAATGTGCATGTGTGAGTGAGTGAGTAAGTGAGAGCGTGAGTGAGTGAATGTGCGTATGAGTTTGTGCATGCACGAATGAGTGAGTGCATGTATGTGAGTGAATGTGAGTGTGCATGTGTGTGTATGAGTGAGTGAGTGAGTGAGTGAGTGAGTGAGTGAGTGAGTGAATGTGCTTGTATGAGTGAGTGAGTGAATGTGAGGGTGCGTGTATGAGTGAGTCAGTGGGCGAATGTGCTTGTATGAGAGAGTGAATGTGAGTGTGCGTGTGTGTGTGTATGAGTGAGTGAGTGAGTGAGTGTGCTTGTATGATTGAGTGAGTGAATGTGAGGGTGCATGTATGAGAGAGTGAGTGGGCAAATGTGCTTGTATGAGAGAGTGAATGTGAGGGTGCATGTGTGTGTATGAGTGAGTGAGTGAGTGAGTGAATGTGAGGGTGCGTGTATGAGAGAGTGAGTGGGCGAATGTGCTTGTATGAGAGAGTGAATGTGAGGGTGCATGTGTGTGTATGAGTGAGTGAGTGAGTGAGTGAGTGAGTGAATGTGAGGGTGCATGTATGAGAGAGTGAGTGGGTGAATGTGCTTGTATGAGTGAGTGAGTGAGTGAGTGAGTGAGTGAGTGAGTGGGTGAGTGAGTGAGTGGGTGGGTGGGTGAATGTGCTTGTATGAGAGAGTGAATGTGAGAGTGCATGTGTGTATGAGTGAGTGAGTGGGTGAATGTGCTTGTATGAGTGAGTGAGTGAGTGAGTGGGTGAATGTGCTTGTATGAGAGAGTGAATGTGAGGGTGCATGTGTGTGTATGAGTGAGTAAGTGGGTGAATGTGCTTGTATGAGTGAGTGAGTTAGTGAGTGAGGGAGTGAGTTGGTGGGTGAATGTGCTTGTATGAGAGAGTGAATATGAGGGTGCATGTGTGTGTATGAGTGAGTAAATGGGTGAATGTGCTTGTATGAGTAAGTGAGTTAGTGAGTGAGTGAGTGGGTGGGTGAATGTGCTTGTATGAGTGAGTGAGTGAGTGAGTGAGTGGGTGCATGTGTGTGTATGAGTGACTGAGTGGGTGAATGTGCTTGTATGAGTGAGTGAGTGAGTGGGTGAATGTGAGGGTATGTGTATGAGTGAGTGAGTGAGTGAGTGGGCGAATGTGCTTGCCTGAGTGAGTGAGTGAATGTGAGTGTGCGCGTGTGTGTGTGTGTATGAGTGAGTGAGTGAGTTGGTGAATCAGTGTGTATGTGTGTGTGAGAGAGTGAGTGAGTGCGAGTGTCTGACTATGTGAATGTATGTGTGTGAGAGTGAATGAGTGAGTGGGTGAATGTGTGTGTGCGTGCGTGTGTGTATGAGTGAGTGAGTGAGTGAGTGAGTTGGTGAATCAGTGTGTATGTGTGTGTGAGAGAGTGAGTGAGTGCGAGTGTCTGACTATGTGAATGTATGTGTGAGAGTGAATGAGTGAGTGGGTGAATGTGTGTGTATGAGGTTATGCATGCATGAATGAGTGTGTGTGTGTATGTGTGTGTGTAATCCGGCCCTTGACAGCAGTCTAATTATATCTACATTTTGTGTTCTCTGATTGTAAAAGCTAAATGAAAATGAAAGTGGATCAGATTTAATTAGAGAATCCTGCAGCATTTACACTGAAGTTTAACCAGTTTAAACCAGATAATTAATCTACTCACACACACACACACACACACACATCTCCCTTACTCTCTCCCTCTCTCTCTCCCTCTCACACACACACACACACACACAGTGCTCCGCTGGGGCTGAGACTATGCAAATACACACAATCACAGACACATACACTTAACAAAATATACATTACACAGAAGAACAATCTATCTACATAAACTGGACTGTATTTTGCTAACTGTGTCTGATTGTGTAACTTGTGTGATCACACACCCACACACACCCACACACACAAGCCTGACACACACACCATAGTATCATCTCCCCACACTAACTCTCACCACCACACAACATTCGATCTCTCTCCATCTTTTAGAAACATGCTACATTGTGTTCTCTAACACAAAAACACACTGCTCGCGCCCAACACACACACACACACAACCCTGTGTCACTGTCATCTGTAAGTCATCACAGCAAGAAAACACATGCACACACGCTCACACACACATGCATACACAAACACGCCCACCCGCCCACGCATGCACACACATACGCACACACACACACACACACACACACACACACACACACACACACACACACACACACACACACAACTTAAATTCATCTTTTTTCCAAAAAAAAAAATCCCTTCTTGCTTTCTCTTTTACACAAACACACACATACACACACCTTTAAGATCAAGCCCGAAAAGGGATGTAAGCAGGTCTCTCCCTTTCTTTTTCTCCCCTGATCTCTCTCTCTCTCTCTCTCTCTCTCTCACACACACACACACACACTTTCTGCAGACACATCTGTTAGTTTAAAGGCCGTCTCCTTTTTTCCCTCTAAACTCTTTAAGTCTAAAGAGCAGCGCCGCTGTTCACCAGATCCAAACCAGCTGTCAGGGAAATACCTTCACCCTCGTAAACATTATTAAAACCATTAGTCCTGTAAAAAAGCAAGCCTACACACACACACACACACACACAAACACACACACACAAACACACACACACACACACACACAAAATCAAAGTGCATAAGCAGAGAGAGAGGGCTTGTTAGAAACCGTAATCCCAAAGCAACGTTAGCTTTTAGATAATAATCCTAAAAGGTTAACGGTGCGCATAAATCTGCTTTTTCCCCCCTTTTTAAGTTGGGTGGGGGCAGAGACCAAAACAGCTCATTTTCCCCTTTGAAGTGCTCACTACATAGTGTGTACTACATGCCTTAAACTCAATTCATTTTTATTTTTTAGTTTAAAAGTTTCCCTAAAATTAAAAAACTGAAGTGAGATTAAAGAACAGATTTCCTCTTAAGCTGGTGAATGAGGCACACTGTCTTGAATTAATAACGATAACATTAATTAATAAGGGATAGATGCCAAGAGTCTCTCTGTTCTAATTTATTTCTCTCTCCTTTCTTCTCTAAGTCTTCATCACTCTTTCCTTCACTCTCTTTCCATCCCTCCCTCTAGTCTTCATCACTCTTTTGTTGTCTGTCTCACTCCATTTTCCATCCCTCCCTTTCTCTCTCCCCCTCGGGTTTACGTCCTTCTTTCTTTTTCAGACCCCCCT
The DNA here is from genome assembly GCA_032718565.1 of Distichodus sexfasciatus. Lineage (NCBI taxonomy): Eukaryota > Metazoa > Chordata > Actinopteri > Characiformes > Distichodontidae > Distichodus > Distichodus sexfasciatus. The sequence continues at coordinate 74,870 of JAVGVS010000767.1, forward strand.
CTTCATTTTCCATCCCTCTCTTTCTCTGATTGTCTGTCTCGTTCTCTCCGTCTTTGCAATCCCTCTCTGTCTCTCTCTATTGGGCGATTGAATGCACAGTAAAGCAGGCCAAAGTTCATCAGGGTTGCTAGGCAACAGACTCGTCGCTGCCTGGAGATGCCCGTCACGGCCTGAAGCCATGCCAAGAGCGCTCGTCGTGCCAACCGGTGCCAACCACCCGCCATCTTGAACCGTCAATGACACGTCGGGAGCGACAGCGGTCTCAAAAAAGATTCGGAACAGCACCAACCGCACCTGCACTTTCATACACTCACCTTCATCTTCACGTCATCACCTTCATCTTCACACCATCACCTTCATCTTCACACCATCACCTCAACCCTCACACCATCATCTCCACCCTCACACCATCACCTTCATCTTCACATCATCACCTTCATCTTCACACCATCATCTCCACACCATCACCTCCACCGTCACACCATCACCTTCATCTTCCCACCATCACCTCCAACCTCACACCATCACCTTCATCTTCACACCATCACCTCCACCCTCACACCATCACCTTCATCTTCACACCATCACCTCCACCCTCACACATCACTTTATCTTCACACCATCATCTCTAACCTCACACTACCACCTTCATCTTCACACCATCACCTCCACCTTCACACCATCAACTTTATCTTCACACCATCACCTCAACACCTCCACCCTCACACCATTATCTCCACACCATCACCTCCACCCTCACACCATCACCTCCATACCATCACCTCCACCCTCACACCATCACCTTCATCTTCACACCATCACCTTCACCTTCATACCATCACCTCCACCCTCACACCATCACCTCCATCTTCACACCATCACCTCCACCCTCACACCATCACCTTCATCTTCACACCATCACCTCCACCCTCACACCATCACATCACCTCCTCCATCACCTTCATTTTCACACCATTACCTCCAACCTCACACAATCACATCCATCCTCACACCATCACACCCACCCTCACACCATCACATCCACCCTCACTTCCATCCTCACACCCTCACCTCCATCCCCACACACCATCACCTCCATCCTCACATCATCACCTGAGCATCAAGTCTCACCTGAATGAGGTTTGAGATTCTACATTTTCCAATCTAACAAACACGGTCTTGTGAGGAGCTGGCAAGGGTTTAAATAATTAAGTGCCTCTTACTGTTCTCTTCACAGTATGTGTGTGTTGTGTGTGAGTGTGTGTGAGTGTGTGTGTGTGTGTGAGTGTGTGTGTGTGTGTGTGTGAGTGTGTGTGTCACTGGTTAAAAACAGACAGAGGAAAGAATGCTAAGCATGCAACACCTCACACTTTATGTGTCTGCTGGGAAAAGCAGAGGTCTGGGGATGGGTGGGGGTAGTGAGTGTGTGTGTGTGTGTGTGTGTGTGGTGGACACGTACGTGAGCCTACACACATGCGCAAGCACACATACAAATACACACACAAACACAGACAAAAAAATACATGCACACAAATATGGACATACATAAATATACACATGCACACGTGTACACACACACACACACACACATACACACACATACACACACACACAACTGAACACACACAAACACACACTCACCAGTTTAGGCAAGTAATTTGAGGCTGAATACATGGATGAGAAGCGAGAAAGGGAATAAGGAGAAAAGACACAAAAAGAACAAAGAGAGAGAATGAGAGACAAACTCCTTTTCTGGAGTGTGAGAAAACACTGAAGCACTGACGCCTGCACCGTGTGTGTGTGTGTGTGTGTCTAATCTCCTGTCAGCGTGGTGTCATCCCCCTCTCCTTCTCTCCCTTGCTTCCTCTCACAGCCCACCAGCCACGGAGGAAGAGAGGGAGAGGAGGACAAGAATGAGGGAATGAGAGGAGGAGGAGGAGGTGAGAGAGACGCCATACGCTCAGAGTGAAAAAGAGGAAGTTAGAAGGTCCCCAAGACCGTACTCATCCCTCCCTCCCTCCCTCCCTCTCACTCTTTCTTTCTCTACATCGCTTTATTTCTCCCCTTTTTTCCAACTCAATTTCTCTCTCTTCTTCAACGTCTGCATCTCTCTGGCTACAAAACACATATTCCTTCACTCTATCATTCCATCTCTGTATCCATACATCACTTTCTTTCTCCCTCTCTCCCCCTTTTGTCTCTCTTTCTCTCTCCCTCCTTTATCCTCTACCTCCGTCTCCTCTTTCCTTTAAGTCATGTCAGCATGTCAGCTCTCACATCTGCCACAGTGTGTGTGTGTGTATGCAATATTTAAAGGCACTCTGTGGGAGACCAGCACACCTCGTTTCTACAAAGAACACACACACTAATTGTTCGTCACTCTTTCATCTTTCCCTTTATCATCACGCCATCCACTTTCCGTCCAACTTCTAACCTTTAATAGCAGCACGAACCCCGGCCTCAGATCACTTCTTACACGAGTGGGAACTGCAATCCCCCCAAAGCGATGTGTGTGTGTGTGATTTGGCTCATTTACGCCTCCGACTTTACCTCCTTTACACTTACACACTCCTTTGTTGTGCTGCACTTTGTGGATAAAAGGGGTTTTTATCACAGGCTGGGGAAGGTGTTTTAGCGCTTAATTGAGCAGGAGCGCTCCCCCAACGCCTGTGTGTGTGTGTGTGTGAGAGAGAGAGAGAGAGAGAGAGTGTGTGTGTGAGTGTGTGAGTATGAGAGAGAAAAGGGGAGGGCCAGTAAGCCCACATATCTCACGTTCATCAGTTTCCCAACTCAGAAACAAAATTTGAGAAAAATGAAAAAGGGATGATTGAAAAGGAGGAGAAGAACGAGGCAACAAGTGAGGTCATACTCCTCCCGTCCTCTCCCTCTGCTTTATCAGTGCATCTCCATTCGTTTCCCGGGACATATTATCGTACGGATCATTTCTAGTCACACTGCAGAAGTTTCACCTAGTCTGAGCATGCCAAACCTCAACACACACGGAGGTGACGTAGAGACGGCTGCAATTGATCAATTATATTATAAACGTCTAAGTCTAAGTTTTGCGTCGCAGTTCATTACGTCACACTCTCTGCGACTTGACCTTCAACCATGCGGTTGAATCATGACGCATAAACTATGTTTTTACACGATGTGAACACACACGTGGCGTTTGTTCGCGCGCACTGCTCTCACAAGGAAGTCCAACATTCACTAAAACTATCCAGTTCAGTTAGATCTTCCCAGTTATTACAGACAAAACTTATATTTTAGCTGATAAATAACAAAAACAACCAGCGTTCTACTCAGTACAGCCGTTTACTTGATATTTATTTATTCCTGACGCAGCTCCATGCAGCTCTCATATGGAACACTCTCATGGCAAAAATGCTCTTCTCTCCCAGAAATGAGTCAAAGATTAGTTATAGACTGGAATCCAAATGCTCAAAAATTGCCAAAACTTCAGTATTTCTTCATTTCCCATTAATCTGAAAATATTTATTTTTTCATTCTATAATGTTAAAGAGTAAAAAAATAGACAAAAAATACATTTGTGGCTATCAAATAATTTTATTCTATATCCAGATAGATTCCAAAAGTGCCACCTGGCACTAGCCTTATTTTTCTTCATAGTACTAAGCCATAAAACTATGAATGTGAATATGATTGTGTTCATGTTCACAGTCTTTTCCAGTGTTCACAGGAAAAGTGAAACGCTTTTAGTGCGAAAACTGTGTAGAAATACTTTTTTGCACTCGATAAGGTAAGGGAATTGATTTGATAGGCAGAACTGACACACACACACACACTTGTCGCAAATGTACATGTGCATAATCTTTAATAAGGTAAATGTATTCATTATTAAAAGGCATTATTCTTCTGAATCAAAGTCAAAGTGAACTTTGTCACCTCAGCTACATACATGTTTACAAAGAGACAAAACAATGTGGCCCCGGTTTCAACAGAATACAAACACATTGAATATGCATATATACATAGACTATACAATATAAACTCTAAACTAGAGGTAGAAAAAGAAAATGTGTAATTTTAGTTACATGAGGTACTCAGTGATATGTGCAAATACTGCAGGAGCTTCTACTCATTAAAATATAAATCCATTGCTAAGCATTTGTGGTGGAGTTCTTCGTACTTCTGCTTGCTTAACGTTTTGCTGTTTGAATTCCGAGTTAGTTTTAAAAATTAAAATGGGAAAATTGGAAATAGAAATATAGAAAACCGGGCCACAGTTCAAATTGGAAATCAGAATCAGATCTAGAAATGTGTTTTCCATTTTTTGTCTTTTCTGATAAACTTAAGACACACAGACATAAGTAATAAGATGTGCGTGAGTGTGTGTTGATAGAGATCCAGCTGTGACTGGTCAGATGTTTGGCTTTATGGCTCTCCTTTCACACACGCACATCCACACACACACACACACACACAAAAGAGTACAATTCATGATCTACAATGACATGACGAAATATCTCCACCAGAGAATGGCTTATCATGGGAAACCATCAATGACACACACACACACACACACATTCTCCCTCTGTCTCCCACTGAATTATATCAAACTAAACAGAAATGAATTAAGCTGAACCTGACCCGACATCTAACCCTGCAGGTGCTCAAATACACTCCTCCCTAGACCCTGTCTCTCTCTCTCTCTCTCTCTCTCACACACACACACACACAAACATTCTGACAAATGACTTTCACAGATTTCGTTTCCCGGGACATACTTTCATACGGATCATTTCTAGTCACACTGCAGAAGTTTCACCTAGTCTAAGCATGCCAAACCTCAACACACACACACACACTCCAACTCCCCTGCTTACATTACTGTTCCCCCATGCTGTGAAGTGTGTGTGTGTGTGTGTCTGGGCTGGTGCACAGGTGTGTGACCGGCTTCACCTAGGCTTATTATAGAGCCAGTTTCTCCCTCTCTCAAACGCACACACACACACCTACACACACACACACACACCCCGCTGTGAGCTTTTGCAGCACCTGTGGCCAGCCACGAGAGTTCACACTCACCACTCTCTCCACACCAAACACACACAACCTGCACGTCCCAGCCTACAGCCTCCCATTGACACACACACACACACACACCTATGGAGACTGAAGTAGAGCTGGACTTGCGTGTGTGTGTGTGCAGGGTTGTGCTGGTGTGAGGTTGACTACACAGGAACACAGGACGGCTGTGTGTGCTGCATGGTGCCCAGATGGGTTCTGTGTGACACCGATAGCTACAGGCTCCACAAACTCTCTGGTGCACACACACACACTTTGAAGTCATCCGGTGCCTTTGACTCAGATGTGACTGGGTGTGTGTGAGTGGGATGGCTGTGTACATATATATATATATATACAGTATATAGTATATATACATACAGCATACATGTGTGTGTGTACATTCCATACAATATACAATCTTAATTTATTTCAATTAGAACTGATCCCTGAACCTATCTTTGCAATTTATAATATTAAGATTGAATCATTAAAATATTTATATATTTTAGTATAATTTATAGTTTTAGCTCCTAAAATTATAGCCTTATTTCCATAGTGTGCATTAAAATATCATTTTTGGGACATGGTTTTCACCCAAATGCTTTATATTTTTTGGAATCTTTATTTTCTTTTTCAATAAAGATGTTTGCTCAATCTTGCCCAGTGCTAAACGTGAACCAGGTTTATATTTCAGTAATAAGTAATAAAGAGTGAAAAAGTGGAAGAGAAACAAACAAAATATCGGAAAACAGACAAAACAAATCCTACTTTGTCTAAAACAAAAACACAAATAAATGAAAGAGTTTGTTTAGGTTTTTGCATTTTAAAATCCATCTGTGATGACCTGTACATTTTTGTTTATTATATATGTGTACATATATTGTATTGGATATTGTATATATATTCTTGTGTATACAAATATGTAGGAATAATTTGTGCTTTTGTTCATTTGTTTCATTCTAAATTTTTGCTTTTTCATTGATGTGCACTATTTTATTTTTTCTAATTAAACCTATGCTGTGTTTATTCCTTTTTATGCTCGTATTGCTCATAATTAATATTTCAGTTTAAATATAGTGCAACTAAATTGCACATTTATACATATTTAATGATAAGATGTGCTTACATATACATGCACTATTGGTGTATTTTTGCATAAAAGTAAGTAATAAAGAGACTGGGAAATATGTGAACACATGCAGATAATTTTTTCCCCCTCACACACATCAACATGTATATTTCAGCTCTTGGCAGCTCAATAACTATCATATAACTTCTAATAACTGCAGATGTGTGTGTGTGTGTTATATGAAAAAGAAAAGAGCGTTGTCTTGTGCCCGTCGAAACTTCTCCGCTTCTGCTTAGCAAAAAGTACTTGTTCTTTACATAATGAGCAGAGGTGGAGGGGGTGTCACGCACACACATCTGCGCGTGGAGGCCGGGCAGCGGGGCGGTGGTGTGTGTTACAGAGAACTTTTGAGAGCATGAGGGCATCAGCACAGCGCACAAATGCCTTTTGTGTTCCGCTCATAATATGAAGCCAAATGAATGTCTCTGCCTGTCATTCCAGCAGCTGTGTCTGAGGTGTGAGTGTGTGTGGGAGAGGAGGGGTGGGGGAGGGATGAGGGAAGAGCAGAGTGAAAGAGAGAGGGAGAGAGGGAGCCAGCCACATGGTGGAAGTGGTTGTAGTGGAGGACCTACGGTGCCCCCTGGGGATGAATAACTTACCGCACCGCCATGTCTCTCTCTCGTTTTATACACCTCTCCCTCTATCAGCGTTGAGACAGAGAGAGAACGAGAGAGAGAAAAGGATAGAGAGCTAAAAAGCAGTAGAGGCCAAATGTGAGAAACAATGTGAGAGTGGGAGAAAAGAAAGAGACAGAATGAGAAAGCAAGAAAGAGGACTGAGAGAGAGGTCAGAAAAGGTAATGAGGGGGAGTGAGAATGGAGAAATAGAGGAGAAAGGAAAAGTGAAGGAAAGAAAGAAGAATAGGGGAGAAAAGGGATAGAAAAGTGGTAAAAGAAGATAAAGGGAACGAAAAAAAGGAGAAGCAAATCAAAAATAAGAAAGCGAGAGACAGAGAAGAGAGAGAGAAGTGAGAGAATGGCAGAGTGTTGAGGAAGGGACCAGAAAAATATGAGAGTTTGAAAGAGCATAGAGAGAGAAAAGAAAAGCAAAAAAGAAAGGATTGAAGAGAGGGAGGAGAATGCAAGAGGGAAGAAAAAATTGAATTAGCAGACTAGATGGAGGAGAAAAAAAGAAATATAAAAAGAAAGGAGAGACAAGAAAAAAGAAGGAGTGAGTGAAAGAGACGGACACAGAGGTTGGGAAAGAAAGAAGAAACAGAAGCGGAGAAACACAGCAGAGAGAGAGACAGAGACAGAGAGAGAGAACACAGTGGTGGAAGAAAGTGCTTGCTGTCTTAAATAAATTCCACTGGCATCTTGTAAATGTGGATCCTGTGCGTTTGGCTGCAGGCCCCATCTGTGGTCCAGCTGTGAGGAGAGAACCGGGGAGCAAACAAAAGAGTGAGAAGAAAAAGAAAAAGAGGCCTCACCATCACCGCTCACTGCTAATTACTAGTGGAAGAGATTAAATGTACTCGATGAAAATGTTTACTGGCAATGAATATGCATAACGATGAGATAGAAATGGCAACGTGAGATTAAAAACCAACGAGAGAGAATGTTTTTTGTAGAGGAGGAGAGAAAAGAATTGAGAAGAGAGAGAGTGAGAGCGAAGAAGAGAATGTTTTGGCCGCTGCTGCCTGCCAAGGAACCTTGGGCGAGGGCATTAAGGTTAAACAGATGGTTTGTGAACCTTTTATTGGGCAGGGAAAAAAGCCCATTAATCAAAGCAAGACAGAAAATGCCAGGCTTTTTGTTGCTGCGACGCTATTTTTTCACCATATTTCTTCCTCTCGCTCCTTTTTTTTAAAAGGTGCATCACGCCGAAGGTGTTCACGCTTTCTTGAAAGGACTACTGTGTTATAGAGAGAGACGAGAAGTGTGTGCGTGTGTGTGTATAGTGTTTGTAATATTGTGCATGTGGGGTGAGAGAAAATGTACAATCCAAATTCCCCCAAAATCTGGATTCACTTTTGCGCTAAGATGTCGTTGTGTGTGTGTGTGTAAAACAAAGGCAAGCAGCCCATTAGTAGAAACGAAACAGGTGTGTGTGTGTGTACCAGCTGTCTTAAAATCTCTTTGTCAGGTGTGGTTGGGCCCCAGTATGTGGTGTGTGTATGTGTGTGTGCGTGCAGGTTGACCGTAAGCTGCATTGCTGCTGTTTTATTTTTTGTCTTTTAGGACACTGAGGGAGTTTAAGACTGACTGACCTACTTTAAGAGAATAATGAAAAGCAACTTCCTCAATGCTTAACACACATACACACACACACACACACACACACACACACACAAACACCAAATGCACGACAAACTTACTTGAAGAAAACAAACTAGCTCAACTACAAAGGGAGGTAATCAATGAAAATCATAAAAATATTAATATCAGCTAATAGTATTATACATGTATTAAGTATATTTGGTACTACATTCATTCATTCATTCATTCATTCCCTGAACCACTTAATCCCAACCGGGGTCGCAGCGGGGACCGGAGCCTATCCCGGCAAGGCGGAGACCAACCCTGGGCAGGCCCCAACACACCACAGGGCACACAGACTCACACAATCACACTCACATTCACATTCACACCTTATGGGGCCAATTAGAGTCACTAATTAACCTATACTGCATGCTTCTGGATCATGGGAGAAAACCAGAGCCTTGTGTATATATGTATATATGTGTATATATGTGTATATATATATATATATATATATATATATATAAAATATCCTGTGTCTGCATTAAAGCAGTGGCTTATTTTTTCCATTCAGACCGCTCTAATAAAGAACCCATATTTCACTCTGCATGTGGGAGCGCATCAGTTCTCTCTCTCTCTCTCTCTCTCTCTCTTCCTCTCTCTCTCTGTCTCATTCTCTCGGCCCAACTCGGGCCTATTTGGAAAAACATAACAAACAATTATTTATAATTAATCATCACCAAACACACTGGCATATTCCTATTTCGAATAGTGCAACCCTGGCAGCGCTTTAAAGTCTTTTACAAATTAGGAGCACGTACCATACCCATACCTATATACACACACACATACTTTGAAGCCTTTCCCATAATCATTTCCATCAATTAGACGTTGCATTTGCTCCATCCGCTGTGGAAAACCTCATGGCTGCGGCTGCCTGGTGCACCACGGCACGGTTAAAAGCCCAAATTAAAGGTGAGATCCTCGCTGATACAGGTAGGGCACCTTTGCCTTTTCCAGCTTATCAGACTGCCAGTTTAATATCTAGCTAATATTTGCACTAAATAAATCACAATAAAGGAAGTGAAAAAAACAAACTGATTGGTCACTTAGATGTGAGATATTTACGTGTCTGGCCAACATTGCATATGTAATTTCATGTTTCAAGTGGAATTTTTGATTGCAAATTGCTAGGAGACTGCAGATGAAAACTATGTGGCTGCTTTCAGAAGTAGTTGCACAATTGTGTGCTAAAAAAAAGGGAGAAAGTAGTGAAAAAGATTAAAAAGCAGGAATAAAGGTAAATAGCTAAAAAGCAGCGGAAGGACTTATATATACCAAAACGATAAAAAGTGAAGTGGTGATTATTTATTCTTTCTGAACACAGCACAGTACAGCACAACGTCATGTGACGTCTGCATTTGACCATTTCGTGAAGGAGCAGTGGGCAGCCTTTTTAGCAGAGTGCCCAGGGAGCAGTGCTTGGGGATGGTACCTTGCTCACGAGTACCTCAATGAACGCACTTTTGCAGTCTCCGGGCAGACAGCAACCTTCTGATCACAGAGCCCTGCAACTCGAAATATTTTCCCCCAAAATGCCAATGTGGTTGTAGTTTAACATTTCCCCAATTTGAGAAACAGGTACAAAAGGAAAAATTATGTTAAATAAAAGGAGGTTGGTTCAATAGGGGCCGAAAAGGTCAGGACTGATGTCATTGCCAAAATTAATGGTGTGACAATTTTAAAGTCTATAAGAGGAAAAATCTAATCATAACTTTCGGCCTCATCTCTGTAGGGAATGAAGGAAAAAAGATAATGGTTGGGCTGGTGGAAGGACAGTAATATAGCTTCTCCTCAATAAAGATTTTAAGTAACAAGGCTGCATCAAAAGGCAGCCTGTATGTTAGATATTGTTGAGTCTGATACATATAATAAATTCAATTTCATTTCCTAATGGCACATGCAGTTATACTTTTATTGTATGAAATTATTAGCAATATATCAAAACAGGATATTACCCCATTTTGAATTTCACATTAATTTGAAAAGATGAAGTTATACTTCATCTATACTGTTCTGCATTCTTCAAAAATATTAAAAACATGTTATATATTGCATATACGATCTGTATCATATTTATATATTCTTATTCTATATTGCAGTATACATTAAAAGACTCCGGAGGCCAAAAGATGAAAGAATGAGGGTAGCTCAAGACTTTTTGAGTACAATATTTCTGTAATATTGCATGGTTTTTATAAGACTGCCCAAGAAAGAACAAAAGCCTTCTTACATTTATAGTCTGCTCTAAAAGCGTATGGTTGCTAATCAATCCCCTGTGGGTATTTACAAAGGTACAGCATGTTAGCATCAAGAGATAATATAACTTACAACTGCTAACATTGGGCCTCAGTCACCAATATTCTCTTATCTTTTATTCTTAAGAAATTCTTTCATTATCTGAACTATTAAATCCCTATCAGGGTTGCGGGGACCAGAGCCCATGTATGGGTGTGAGGCGGCGACCAACAAAGAGGCATGCAAAAAACTTTGCACCATAGCTCTGCACGATTTTTAGATTCAGTTCTTACCTAAGAACAAATCTCAAATAAGAAAACGTTGTTGAATGTCAGAATCTTTGTTAAAACTGTGTAAGGGGGTTTAACAACAAGCTTCTTCCTATAAACGGTCTGTAAATGGTGGCACGTTATAAGTTAGCATGAGCATGCCAGCTGAAACTACTTATGATTAGCAGTAGCGTTTGATGCTAACGTAACATAGCAAGCTTCCACGTGGGACACAGAAGCATCAGAAATTGATTATAATAATCTATACGTCTATACTGTATATATACTTGCTTCAGCTTGATTTTCTGCTTCAGCAAGCTGGGTTAGTTTTATGCACTTCTTTGGCCAAGTTTGTTCATGGCTTTCCTTCCATTTTGTGGTGTTGCAGCTTTGACCTGAAATCTGCTCGTGCTTACGATGAAACACATTAACAGGCTAATAATATCTGCATGTCGCCTGGCTGGATTGTCGCGTTTTTTGGGACAGGCCCATTCCCAGAACCGATCCAAAAAACACAAATGGGCCCCGAACTCACACACACATTTTACGACTTATTTCTGGACATAGCTCAGGCAGAGACCGGCGGTTAACAGTATCCGCACATTTTTTGAGTTTGCGCGTCTATCTGGCATAAAAAAATGAAATATACTCAGACTGTGGCTTTAGCGGCTGCTGAAATCATAAACAACCCGAGCTTGAGCAGCTGGTGCAGAGGCCTACCAGTGCAAGCCTTGTTAATGTTCAGTTGAAAAAGCTGGTTGGATTTTTTAAATTACTCGCAGGGTCATGAGTCACATGGCTAAATGTCACAAACTCAGAAGGTTGTTTCACGGTCTGTGGAACATTCAAACATTCATTCATTTATTCATTATCCGAACCGTTTAATCACAAGGTCAGCCCAGGCCGGGCCATCCGGGAGTTTGCAGGTGCAAGGCGGGAACCAACTCTGGGCAGGAGCCAAAACACCGCAGGGAACACACACTCACACAATCACACTGATATTTACACCACACGGGGCCAATTTAGAGTCGCTAATTAACCTATACCGCATGCTTTGGGACTGTGGGAGGAGCACCTGGAGAAAACCCATCTCACCCGAACACAGGGGCGTAAAGCTCACACAGAAAGACCCTACAGCCGTCCTGGGGTTCAAACCCAGGACCTTCTCACTGTGAGGCGGCAGCGCTAAACACTGCGCCACCGTGCCGCCCTGGGGCCAAACAGTGTATATAATAACAAGAATTTTCACAATTTCTACCTGAGTAACGTTAAATAAACTTTACTCTATTAGTTTTGCCAAGGTGTCAGTAAATATGGTGCTCACAAACACACACACACACACACACACACACTTCCTAGTTTGTGCACGTATCTCTCCTGGTGTGTGTGAGGCTCTCTGGTAGGGTTTATAGGAGGTTTATGGTCCCAGGCATGCTGTTAGAACTATAAAGAAATCCCTGAGTCACTATTAACATAAGAAATCACAGAGAGAGAGAGACGGAGAGAGAGAGAGAGAGGGAGAGGGAGTAAGCAGTGAGGGAAAGAGGGAGAGAAAGGGGGAGAAGGAAGAGAAAAATTGAGGGAGAGAAAGGGGGACAGAGAGAAATGGGAGCAGTAGAGAGGAGAGAGAGAATAGAAAGAGAGGAAAAGGGGCAGAGAAAAGAGAGAGGACAGAAAGCGGGGAGAAAGACCTTAGATAGAGAAGGAAATGCAAAAAATAGGGAGGAGACAGAAAGTGAAAAAAGGGGAAGGGGAGGAGAGAGAGAAAGGTGGAAGGAGAGAAAGGAAAGAGAGAGGTGAAAAAAGAAAAGACAAAAAGGAGGAGGGAAGGAGGCAGAAGTAGAGATAGAAAAGAGGGAGAGAAAGCGACAGAATGAAGAGTTAGAGTGAGAGAGGGGAAAAAAAGAAATAGGAAAGGGGAGGAAAGGGACAAGAAGAAAAAAAAGAGGAAGAGAGAATGGGGAGAAATAAAGAGCCAGAGAGAGGAGAGCAAGGGAGGGGGGGGAGCAGTGAGAGATAAGTAATGGGGGGAAGAGAGAGAGAAAGTGAGCCGCAAGCGCAAATTCTTTGTCCTCCAGGGCTATCACACTCCATCTTCCACTGTGTGATCAAAGAACCTGGTGTGATCAAAGATCACAGCAGGTCTCGACTGTCAGCACGGCAGAACACCTCGGCTGGGATGGAACCCGAAAACAGACGAGTACCGCGCTCTGCTCTTTAACACTCCACCCCCTGCCGTCCACTGTGTCCACTCTGAGAAAAGCAGTAGCATGAAAATTGGCTACAATCTCACACGCCGTCCAGGGAGTAAACACACACACACCCACACACACACAATCGGGCACGGTGATGGCAGCTGTTTGGCACTCTCTGTCCAAATTCGTGGGTGGGCTGTTCACAGCTGACCTGCTACACATCCACTGAGACACTCTTCCTCTCTGTTCTCTCTCTCGTCCTGTCTCTCTTTCACCATCTCCATCTCACTCTCTTCCTGTCCTCCTCTCCCATCTTCTCTCTCTTTCACCATCTCCATCTCTCTCTCTTCCTGTCCCTTTGTCTCCATCTTCCTCTCTCTTTCACCATCTCCATCTCTCTCTCTTCCTGTCCCTTTGTCTCCATCTTCCTCTCTCTTTCACCATCTCCATCTCTCTCCCTCTTTCCTCTTTGTCTCTCTCACTGTCACGTTCAGCCTTTACTCTCACTCTCTCAATGTCCACCATCAACCCGTCTTTCTCTCCCCTTTGCTTTGTCTCTATCTTCTCTTTTTCTGTCTCTCTCTCTCTCTCTTTCTCTCTCTCTCTCTCTCTCTCTCTCTCTCCATCTCACTTTCTCCCTCTCTCATCTCACTTTAGGGGCAGTTGGTAGTGTAACGTTTAGGGAGTTGGCCTCGTGATGAGAAGGTCAAGTCCCGGACCGGTAAAGGTCGCCTTTCGTTGTGGTGCGGTGCTGTGTTCACAATTACAAATAATCACTGACTTTTATCTCCTTCTGTCTCATACTCAACAAAGAACAAGGAAGAATTAATAAATAAGGCACATAGAATAAGCAACATATAAATACAATATAAAATATAAATTAGGATGCGGTATTCAGCCTGCATTTAATATGGTCTTACAATTATCGTCTTTTACACGGAATGTGCATGAGATCTGTAATGTAATGTACACTGGCTTCTTTCATTTTTCACTTCAGTAACACTCATAAGAATGTTGGCATAAAACACTCGACTACAGCAGGGTTTAATTTCCACTTCATTCATAAAATCAGAAGAAAAACACCCACTTCCAGTCATTCCTACACGTTCTCTGTGTAATCAGATGTAGTGGGGTCAGATTTTTGCCCTGCTTAGAGCTAATCTCCTTTGCGGTTCCCCTCTAGTGGAATGAGCTGCTCAGGACCACCAGAACATGCGCTTCCTTCTCCGTCTTCAAGAGCACCTCAACTCTGACTGAACATCCTGAAGATACCTTCACCCTCCTGCACTTAGAACGTAGCACTTAGTGTCCTCTGCATGGTCTCCCATGGTCCCAAGCTTGAATATTTTTTCCCTGTTGTAAGTGGCTTTCAACAAAAACGTCTGCCAAGTGCAATGTTCTGTAATGTAATATACTGTAATGTAATGCAACAACTAATAATACTGCTTGGACCCCCAGACCCCCATTTCTAACAAACTTCTAACAATCTATCTAACAACGTTTTAATTTAAATATTTGAATTATACAAAACTCAACAATTGAGCTAGAACTCAATTCCAAACACTCTGCCCAGACAGAAAATTGATTTTTTTTTAGCTGTTCTCAAGAGAAGCCGCTAACACGACTCACATCTCAGATTAACAGCCTCTGACTGAGAGTGGACAGCCACGCGGAGAGAGGAAAGAAATAAGCTGGGGAAAACGAACAGGAATTTAACTCCAAACTTTTAATTGCTTCTCAAATGGGTGCAGATCCAAAAAAAACATTGGCACCACTGACAAGGTGACTTGGATGGCTTCCAGACTCGGCAGCATATGCAGGGCGGGTTTAGCCTGGCTAATAAGCTGCAGTGTTGTGCTTTAGCGCCGTGCTACGTACACCAAAACAGTCTGGGCGTTCGCTTCGGAGGCGCTGACCCGAACTAAAGTTCCCCCACGCCTGCTACCGCACTAATCTTTTTCCTTTTTTTCCACGATTCAAACGGAGAACGGACGGAGATCCTGGATTCAGCCACTGCAACAATAAAAGACGATATTACCCAAAAAATACACTACTAAAAATAAGGCTTTACCACAGTGCACCACGACCAAATTTGAGCTCTGCATTTGACCCATCTGTGAAGTAGCAGTGGGCAGCTGACATGGGCATTGCCCAGGGAATAGTACTTGGGGATGGGGACAGTATCTTGCTCATGAGTACCTCAGTGGTAATTTAACCGGTCTGGGATTTAAACACCCTCCGATCATGGGGTGAACTTCCTGACCGTTACACTACCACCTGTCCCAGCACTTATGCAGCTTTTTTGGCTGTATCCAGGGAGCAGTGCTTGGAGATGGTACCTTTACTGGTCGAGAGTGACCCTTCGATCATGAGATCAACTCCTGCGCTACCAACTTCCTCATACAACTATGTTAGTTGAGAAAGAACCTTGAATCTTGAACACACACACAGCAAGAAAGTGAGAATGGTAGAAACAAGACCAAGACCAATCCTGAACCTCATCAGCACCATTTAGAGCGTCTATCATGAATTACTGAAATAAGAGACATTTGCTCCTGTCTTTAGTCTTTAAACACGCTAGACTTTTCTATTGACTTACTGACGTTCTAATTCATTTTCTGCTCCTTTCGTTTTCCTTCATCTTCAGGATGAAGAGATACCTTCCCGAACGTAGGTCCGTAACCAGCCTGCAGGTGTGAAGCCTGAAATCTGTCCCCAAAAGTAGTGAGGGAAAAGTGAGGGCTTCCAAACACTTTATATTACATAACCGCAGTTAGTCAAAGTGTAATTAGCGTGTGTGTGTGTGTGTGTGTGTGTTTCTGAGAGTTTTTGGAGACGAATATCAGACTCTACACCTGCAGACTGGGGACTATCTTTTGGGGACTGAAAATTGTGACTGGTTGGTTGTAGTTAAAATGTAAGTTGGAAATACAGAGAAAGAGAAGGCAACAGACAGAGAGAGAGAGAGAGAGGGAGAGAGAGAGAGAGAGAGAGAAGAAAGACAACTAAGAGATGCAGAGAGAAAAAGAGAAAGGCAAAGACAGAGAGAGTAGAGCGAGAGAGAAGAAACGAAGTAATAGAAAGACAGAGAGAGAAGAGGAAAGAGAAAAGGACGAGAAGGAAAGAGAGAAGCTGAATGAAAGCGTAGTCAAAGAGAGTGAAGAAACAGAGAGAGAGAAAGAAAAAAAAAAGGGACTATTTCATTCATCCTGGAGTCCATACAGATAGTAAACTGTATGTATGTGTGAGCGAGAGAGAGAGAGAGAGAGAGGGACAGTGTGTGTGTGTGCGTTTGTGTGTGTGTGTGTGTGTGTGTGTTCGGTACTACAGCTAATGGAACGCGGCTCGGGCGACCTCTCAGCAGGTGCACATGCGGCTCTGCACTCTCGGAAAAAGCGATGCAATTTCCTGCCTTCCAGCCTCAAAATACACACACACTTACACACACTCCCGCACATACACACACATGAACGCGGAGCGGCTGCCAGGACAACACTTAGCATGCGCGGCTCCGAACTTAAAGCCCGACCGAGGCTTGCCAAATCGGTAATTGCGGCCCGCGTTTACACAGTCAGCGGCGAAGAAGGTTAATAATCACTAATGCTGCGCAAAGTGCTGCACCGCCATCACCTCACTTACACCCGCCGCACACCCGTGTGAGTGTTTGCGTGTGTTCGGACACTCTCATGTCTTATGAGTTCAGCAGAGAGAGCAGGAGCTGGATGGACGCCACTGTCACAAAATCAATGTTCCCTGAAATGCTGCTTGCCGGAGTTGTACAACACTGCTGCAGTGTGAAGAGGGTGTGGAGTGATGCAGTTACCACGGGGACGGATGGGAGGGATGGAGGATGCGCTGCAACGCTGCACTTTCACACATCTCATGTCTATCTATCTATCTATCTATCTATCTATCTATCTATCTATCTATCTATCTATCTATCTATCTATCTATCTATCTATCCTTTTTTCTCTCTGTTTATCCATATTTCTATATATCTTATCTTTCTTTCACTTGGTCTCTACCCATCTGCCTATCTGCCTGTCGCTTATCCTTTTCTTATCAATCAATCAATCAATCAATCTATCAATCAATCTATCAATCAATCTATCAATCAATAACTCCTCTCATCTTTCCATCTATCTATCTATCCTTTTTCTCTCTCTGCCTAGCTATATTTCTGTCTATCTTATTTTTATTTCTTGTGGTCTATCTATCTATCTATCTATCTATCTATCTATCTATCTATCTATCTATCTATCTATCTATCTATCTATCTATCTATCTATCTATCCCTTTCTCTCTGTTTTTATCGATCTATCTCGATCAGATCGATCTATCTGTCTGTCTGTCTGTTCCTCTCTTTTTCTAATTTTTTTTTATCTCTCTGTCTATCTGTCTGCATGTATCGCTCTATGTCTGCCTTTGTCATTCTGTCTCTGTTTTCATCTGTGTCCTTTTCTTTCTGTTCGTCTGCTGTAACAATTAAACTGCACCTGTGTGTTCACAAGCAAGCCAAAGGTGGAAATCTGAACGCAACTGACAGAGCAAAAACAGTGAGCTGCTGTCGTCAGTATGAATAAAGGAAGCGCATCTCGTTGCCGGGGTTGTAACTATGGGGTTAAATGATCAAACAGTGATAAGACATCATACATATTGTTACCTTACTTTATACTGAGCAGAGATTGTTTTTCATCTAAAAGTCTGGCTGAGCTCAAGAGTAGAAATGTCAGTTGATTTTTGAGTTGCTTTTGTTATTTGATATGAAAGTCGTTTCATAGCTACTGAACTCTGTCGAACTGTATCAATTGAATCGATTGATAAATCGTATCGTATCGTATCAAACTTTGTGATATCGACAGACGTTGCATTGTAATCCACCGGATCTGTATAACAGTGGTCCCCAAATGGCGGCCCGCGGGCCAGATCCGGCCTGAGCAACAGACGTGTGCGCTCTCCACGTCAGTGGGTTGACATCTCCGCTAGTTATTATGAGTAAATGAAACAGTTGCAATAACAGAGTAATTCCGTGCACAAAAATTGAAGTAATTGCGTAAAAAGGCATTAATTACATTATTTGCAATGTAAACTCGCGTTAGCGCTCGCGACTCTCATATGGAACGCCATCGTGTGCAAAAATGTTGTTCTCTTCCAGAAAGGCCAAAAGCAGCTCATTTTATATAATAAAATAAAAACCCTGATGTGACATAGATTTGTTGGCCCTCAGCCTGACTTGCTTTACATAACTGACCCTCGAGGAAAGATAATTGGGGACCACCGCTATATAATATCTAATCGTGATGAAACAACGTCCAGCAGTCTAATAGTTTTAAAGCTGCATGCCACACCTTTAAAGGTGATAAGTAGCCTGCTGTGATTTTTCCAGGTGAGTCTTCAGCAATTTCCTCGTCATACTGCTAACTCCTGCATTTAGGATATAATTGGAGACCTTGATACGGTTCGACACGCGCCTCTGCGTTCTCCCCTCGCCTCCTTCTCACCATTTTTCACACGGCGCCGAGCGAGGAGGAGGAGGAAGGAGCCGAGCCGAGCCGAGCCGCACTGAGGTTGCAGCCGATTGCACCATGCTGCGTGATATAGGATGATGATGAATGTTAGTTGATAAGTAGCACACTCCTTAATCTCTTAAAACTCTCAAACGTCACACCTCCAGGGACACACGGGGCCCAGATGCAGCACACCAAAATAAAAAAGGGGAAACGTGTAGATACACACACACTTACTTACACAATTTACGCTATACTTTTGGGGACGTTCCACAAACAATGCTGACTGTACACAAATAATTCAAGCCCCTAAACCTAACTTTGGGAATGAAAATTAAACTTAGCAACAAACAAACGCAGAAGCCACTTTCCGTCCCTAAAATGCTTCCCTGCAACTTGTCCCCAAACGTAATCAAAGTTGGAAACAAACACACAGCAGTAAAACAGTCAAAAATCTTTTATACATTTATGCTTTTAAACTTTTGTTTTATGACTTCCAGGGGCAGTTGGTTTTGTAGCAGTTAGAGAGTTTGCCCCATGATCGTAAGGTCGCTAGTTAAAGTCCCGGACCGGTAAAGGTACCACTGAGGTACTCATGAGAAAAGTACTGCTCCCTGTGGGCTGCCAAAAAAGTTGCCCCCTGCTCCTTCACAGATGGTTCAAATGCAGAGGTCATGGGGTAGTTGGCCATGTGATCGTAAGTTCGCTAGTTAAAGTCCCGGACCGGTAAAGGTACCGTACCTCTGAGGTACTCATGAGAAAAGTACCATCCCCCAAGCAGGCCACTGCTCCTTCACGCATGGTTCAAATGCAGAGGTCACATTAGGTTGTGGTGCACTGTGTGCTGTGCTGTGATGTGTTCACAATGACCACTTCAAAATGAGTTTACAGTGCTACAACGATGGCTGTGTTTAAGAGTGAATGTGATTTCTAACACTGGGCAATTTTTTTTATTCAAGCTGTTAACATGACTAACCAATCAAATCATTTCTTACAGTGTGAGTAAATATAATTTCCCCCAACGTGCAGGTCCCTCAAAATTGAAAGGAAAAATAAAGCATTGACGTCCCGCTTAGCTGTACAAACTGTAAACTGCGTCTCCCTTAAAGCCGCTCACTCATTCAACGCTTATCAAGAAGAAAGACAAAAGAGGGAGGAAAAAAAGAGGAAAAGAACAGAGGAGAGGAGAGGAGAGATACGACACGTTAGGAAAACGTGTCAGTGAGGTGCCCTGACAGGTAACTGCTGTGTGTGTGTGAGTTAAGTCAGATGTGTTGCATTTTATTCAGAGTGACGCTTTCCAAAAAAAAACATGAAAGCAATGGTGATTACAATAAATCTCTAAACACTGGGAAATGACAAATAATACACACACACACACACACACACACAATAGGCATGTGTTAGGCATATTTGTTGTTGTTGTTTTGAAGATTTTGTGTAGTTACAAAAACGTCTGTGATCCTAGTCCTGATTTATTTATCTGAGGAACAGAATGTAAGATCCCCCAGACAGAATGTAGAATCAGGTGTTTGGGATCATCTAACAAAAATCAGTGAACGTTTTTCAAGAAATAAGAAATTATTCAAACGCACACACACACACACACACACACACACACACACACACACACACACACACACAGGATTTATTAACACATTGTGCTCTCCCAGTGCCTTTGAGCAGCGGACACACACTTCACGCTGTTAAGGGTGAGCCTCTTTATCAAAGAGACACGTTAACACACTCCCACCTGCAATGCTGGAGTCAGTCCAGGAATGATACACACACACACACACACCTTTGCACAGATACACTTCACCTATGAGAGACTCACATCCGAAACCCTTCACCTCCACCTTTCTGTCTGTCTGTCTGTCTGAAACACACACACTCAGCATTATTATTATTATTATTACTACTATTATTATTATTATTTATCAGTGTGTGCTGGCTTCCTGCCTCCGTCTTCTACACTGTACTGGGTCACTGTGCTAGTCCCCACGGTAACCAGGTGCGCACATACACACACACTCAGGCCATCTGTGTATTAAAGACTGAAATATCACCAACACACACACACACGCTGTGAGCAGACAGAGAGAGAGGATGTGTAGAGGCTGAGAGGAAGATGGAGAGAGCAGGAGTGAGAGAGGAGAGATGAGCTCAGCTCCATCCCCGAATCAGACTTAAAAATACTGAACGTCATTATCATCACCACCCAACCTTCTGTACCTTCTTTACCTTTTACGCTTCTCTCAGCGCTTGTTGTTGCTACGTTATGAAAAGCGTCATCGGGCACTTCCGCGTTCGTTCCTATTTGAATGGATAATTATTGGCACTGAACCTCCAGCAAGAGGGCGCTGTAAAGGACAAGAGAGTATCTCATGAGCAGAAAAACCAACTAAAAACACCAATCAGAATAATCTGACCTCACATTTCAACTGCTCACAAAAAAGGATTCAGTTTTTGTGTGTAACGCTCACTTCCAGTTTGTCACTTGCATCTGATATAAAACCAAAATGCTATATAATTGTGTTTTCCTTTTTCTATTTTTAATTTGAGCACAAAATGGAAAATGATTTGTTATTTGTTTATTCATTTTGGTTTTGGAAATGAATATTTAAAACAAACATGTTTTATGGCTTTTGGTTTTAATTTGAAAAACGAATATATAAATGACACACAGATTCTCCGTCCGTCCATCAGATCTCTCTTTCTCTCTCCTTCCATTAAATGACACGATTAATTGCTGCAAACGCTAATGGTAATGACATTAATGGAGTGATCGCAGTTCGGGCGGTGTGACTCGCAACTACCGAGGAATTAGCAGAGTAATCTGATCTGGGAATGGGAGCTCGGTAAGTAGGTCATTAAAGACGCCTCCATCTCTCTCGCTTTTCCTCTCCCTCTCTCTCCCGAAAGAGAGAACGTCAAGGTGTGACTGCTACCTTTATACTAATCATTAGGCTTGTTCCCCATTTGCCTTTAGGCTCCCTTTTCTCACCCTCTCGCTTTCCTCTCACCTGCCAAATCGCGGAAGTCTCGTTAACATTAACGAGATTTCGCGGCGGCGCTGCCAAAGCGCGGCTAAGCGGGCTGCTAATCCTGGCAGGCAGAGGATCACGAGCGAACAGCGCTAAGCATTCGGAGCTCGTCGAAAATTCACCAAAAAAACAAGCACAGCACGAGCAGGTCAGGCCTTTGTTTGTTTTGGTCTTTTTTTGTGCAAATTCTAAATGCAAACGGAGCAAGTCTTATTGCTACGACGCATGTTGAGCTTCTTCTCGGTGCTGGTCAACTCTGATAGGGGAAAAGGGAATAATACACGGGCCACCTTTTCAGCGGAGGTCTGAGTTTGCGGCCTTGATGAGATTGGAACAGAAGTGACCAGGAGCTTTATTCGACAAAATTATACGGGAAAAATAAAAATGTTGGGTTTCTCCTCAACAGCGGGCAGCCTTGGACCACATGTGCAGAGGTCAACGTCATAACCAGAGTTTGGAGCACTTGACATTGGGATGGAGACTGACTATGGATTACAAAACACAGAAAGAGAGAGAGAGAGAGAGAGAGAGAGAGAGAGAGAGAGAGAGAGGGAACAGTGCTACACTAAGGAAGAGGGAGAAAAAGAAACTGAAAAGTGGGGGAAGAGGAGCATGAGGAAATGAAAGTGAAAAGAATGGGGGAGAGAGAGTAGAAGGGAAAGAGAGAGTGTGAAGAGAGATAAAATAGAAAAGGAGGGAGAGACAGATGGAGAGAGAGAAGCATGCAGGGGAAGAAAAAAGGGAGGGAAGAATGGAGAAGGGGCTTGAAAGAGTAGAATGAAGGAAGAGAGAAGAGGGAGAGAAAAGAATGTGAGTGAGAAGAAGTGAATAATAGAGAAAGAGAAAGAATATAATCAAGGGGGTGAGAGGGATTCAAAGAGGGAATAGAGAGAGAGAACGAGAAGGAGGGGTAGAAAGAAAATGAACAATTGAGAAGGAGTGAGAGAGAGAAAAGAACAGAGGGATGAGGGAGAGGAAGAAAGAGGGAAGAATGGAGGAGAAGGAAGCGGCGAGTGGGGGAGAGAAAGAAAGGAAAAAAAGGAGAATGAGCCACGAATGAGGAGAATGAGCCTCCAGAGAGAGAGAGAGAGAGAGAGAAGAAAGGAAGGAGAGAAGAATGGAGGGAGGGAAGGTGAAAGAAAAAGTGAGAGACAGACAAGAATGGAAGGATGGAGAGAAGAATGGAGGGGGAAGAGAGAGAAAAATAATATAGTGAGAAGGGGGAAGAGGGAGTGGAGTCACAGAAAAAGAATGGATAGAGAGAGAAGAGGGGAGGGAGGGAGAGAGGGGGGATAAGGAAGGTCTGCAGAGGCACGGAGGGTCAGCTCTCTAATTGCTGTCTGTGTGATTGAAACACGAGTTCTTTAACTCTAATACTTTAATGAAATATTAATCGTGTACATTGTAATTAAATTAAAAAGGATAAGAGGGAGAGCGAGAGCAGAATGGAGGCATGGGATTACGGGTCACGTTCTAGAGAGAGATTTACTCTTGTACTGCGTTTAACGGCCAAACCGGGGTATTGGAATAATTTTGGGAATAATGACAAATGGCATTAATGTGTAATCACAAGAGGGGCGAACACACAGCCCTGCAGCACACCAGTCACGGATAACGCGGCTCTAATGCTCTATTAAAGGCACAGTTAACGAGCCGCATTTCATCTGTAGTGATCTGCGGTGACCTTGAATGTATCCAAGAGCCAGAGCTTTAAATGAAAAGGCTGATATTTCTGCCAATCTGATATTTCCTCTATAACAATACGTACGCAAATTCTAAATAAAACATTTGCATGCTGTGAGTCAAATAAGGAACCCCTTTATCTTTACTCATAATTTGGCAAATGTTGACCAATATGTTCATAAGTCGTTCACTGTAGAATTCAGAATTAAATTTGCCACAGAGTGCTTATCATGTTGGCCCTTCACATGCGTAGCTACAATACCTTGCAAAACCCAACAACTGTTTAAAAACGAGCAAAGAGGCACAATCGATCAGTGGCTTTTATGACTTCTTGTCTGTGTTTGTGTGAAAGAGGGGCATTTTAAACTTTCTTTGTTACTTTGATTGCAACAAACAAATAATTATTGTAGAATGTGCTCATAAATTGCCATTTTATTTATAACTTTTAAGGTTGTCACATACTGTTAATACGAAAATGGCATTGTTTGTGACAACTGTCATTTTATAAGATACTGTAGCTACACATCAAAGTTATGGGCAAAGCTGCAGAGCTCATTTTTTAACAAGATATAAATGCATTTTGCTCATCGAAAGAAAAATATATAGTATATATTTATAAAAGTCGGTTTTGCGTTTTCTTTTTCCAACATGCAATCCAACATTTTTGTCTCTATAAGCCTGACTGGAAGCACCTCTAGTAAATATAGCAGCTTGCCTACACATTATGTACAAATAAATATATAACTACATTAGTGCTGTATATTTATTATTAGTTAATCATAAAGATACTTGCTGAGTGCTTTTTATGTTTTGCAAATAACAGATATGGCAGATAGCTCATACAGAGTGCTGATGTCGGTGTTTAAGAGCTCTGCTGACGGTGTGTGTGTGTGTGTGTGTTCAGCTGTTTTGTGTCCACTGTCTGTCTGCCATCTCTGTGCCCTCCACTAACCCGCTGCCAGTCTCTAGGGGCACTGCCACGTTTTGGGCCGCTAATCTCGCGGGAGTGTGAGAGCCGGCTTTAGCGCTGCGGTTATTACACACAATTCTATGCACACACAAGGTCAGCTTGGGTTTTGGGGCTCTAGGAATCAGAACAGAACACTCCAAATTCTGTCAAATATAATAAGGGCTGACTGATATGCTTTGTTACAGGGTCAATACTGATACTGATTTTTATTAATCAAGGACCCTGATAATGGATATTTTGAACCAATATGTGTCTGCTGTAAAAATTTTATAATAACAGATACTTACATACATTACAAGCCAGATGTTTGGCCATCTAAACTATTAAAAAATACATGATATCGTTTGTTTGTTTGGTTTTTTAACATTTGTGACCCGATCTGCCGTAATGAGTCGGAAGTCGGGGTTCTATTTATTTAGATACGGGCCGATTATGTTTACAAACATCAAAAATATCGATTTTTCTTTTTGGTCTTATATGAAAGAAAAGGTCTTCAAAATTAATCTGGTCTCCAAAAAAGAAAAATCTGTATTTTTGTGATGTTTTTCAACATAATCGGCCCGTATCTAAATAAATAGAACGCCGACTTCCGACTCATTACGGCAGATCGGGTCACATTTGAAACCATTATTTATTATTATCTATTAAATTGCTCTTACAGTGTGTATTGCTACATTAAATATTATTGCATAGCATACATTTTATTGGTTTTAAAAAGTCAGGGGTAGGCCCAAATGTTTGACCAGTAGCACAAAAAATATATATTTTACATACCTTTAAGCACATGTTTAATTCTGAAAATGTTTCTCGTGCTCTTAATTCGAAAAGTGCAGAGACACAAATGCGGCTCATCAAAGCCAAGTAGTGCATTTTTTATGATTAATTTTAAAAAATCATCAACAAATTGGTTTAAAAAATGCCATCGGTTGGTACCAATCAACTCCTACTTTGAACACTAAAATGGCCATACCAATAAACGTAACAACATTGATAAATATTGTCCTTGTCGGACAACCCCTGATATAAAGCAAAGGTTTACTTTCCAAAATGCAAACTTAAGCTTACATCATGCAGTGACATTTGGCATCAAGAAAAAAGCTGCAGTGGTGTTTACACCGGATGTTGACTCACGCAAAAAAGATTCTTTTGCAAAAAACAGAACGGAGTGTCACAAAATATCAGACTGCATGCATCTAATTTTTTGCTGGGTTTGAGTGTGAGCAGTAATGATGGTGAGACAGTGATGTTCACCTGCTGGTGTTGAAGAACAGGCCCCCACACACACGCACACTCCACCCCGTGCCCAGTCGCACAGTAAGTTTGAGGAGCTGAAGGATCTCCGTCTCCATCTGAGAGGCCTCGTTAATGGCAGCCTGGCGCAGGGGAAATGGCGCAGCTTCCGCCACTGCTGCCAGGAGAAATTAAAGCCCAATTATTGATAAATGAAGAGTGCGCTTTGCTGGAGTCGCGCCCACAGACACACTGCGCATCTGTCACGAGGCGAGTGCACATGCACGCACACACACACACACATACAAAATGCACACACACTCACACATATACACATCCCATCACCGCATCCTGTGCGCTCATCATGCATCTGTAGGGGACCGGCTAGTGTTCTGAGTGTGTGGAAATGAGTGTGTGTATGCGTGTATGTGCATGAGTGTGTACAAGTGCAGGTTATACTGTGTGTGTGTGTGTGCATGCACATTTAGAAAAATAAAACTGTATTCCTTATGAGTGTGCATGAACCTGTGTGTGTATGTGTACACTACTGTGTGTGAGTGTGTATAAATGTGCATGAGCATTTGTGTGTGTTCATGAGTGCGCATGAGCCTGTGTGTGTGTTTGTGTACACGAGTGTGCATGAGCCTGTGTGTGTGTGTGTGTGTTTGTGTACATGAGTGTGCATGAGCCTGTGTGTGTGTGTTTGTGTACGAGTGTGCATGAGCCTGTGTGTGTTTGTGTACATGAGTGTGCATGAGCCTGTGTGTGTGTTTGTGTACATGAGTGTGCATGAGCCTGTGTGTGTGTACATGAGCGTGCATGAGCCTGTGTGTGTGTGTGTTTGTGTACACGAGTGTGCATGAGCCTGTGTGTGTTTGTGTACATGAGTGTGCATGAGCCTGTGTGTGTGTGTGTGTGTGTGTGTGTGTACATGAGTGTGCATGAGCCTGTGTGTGTGTGTTTGTGTACATGAGTGTGCATGAGTCTGGGTGTGTGTGTGTGTGTTTGTGTACATGAGTGTGCATGAGCCTTTGTGTGTGTGTTTGTGTACATGAGTGTGCATGAGTCTGGGCGTGTGTGTGTGTTTGTGTACATGAGCCTGTGTGTGTGTGTGTGTGTGTGTGTGTACGAGCCTGTCTGTGTGTGTTTGTGTACATGAGTGTGCATGAGTCTGGGTGTGTGTGTGTGTGTTTGTGTACATGAGTGTGCATGAGTCTGGGTGTGTGTGTGTGTGTTTGTGTACATGAGTGTGCATGAGCCTGTGTGTGTGTGTCTGTACGAGCCTGTCTGTGTGTGTTTGTGTACATGAGTGTGCATGAGTCTGGGCGTGTGTGTGTGTTTGTGTACATGAGCCTGTGTGTGTGTGTGTGTGTGTGTACAAGCCTGTCTGTGTGTGTTTGTGTACGTGAGTGTGCATGAGTCTGGGTGCGTGTGTGTGTTTGTGTACATGAGTGGGCCTGAGTCTGTGAGTGAGTACACAAACTAACCCATCCGTCATATCTGAACTACACTTCCCATGATGCTTTGTTGGAGCGTGATGCCAAACAAGTTTTTTTAAGCAGAATGCTGAGAGCGGAACACCTGTCAGGTTGCCATGGTGCTATGCAGTCACACCCTGATAGCCGTGTTAATTGCATGTCAGGGGAAACGTGTTAGAGCTCAGAGCCTCCATCCTTCACACACAGGGAAACTTACGCATGCACTCGCACACACCACTGAGACGACACTCCGTCTGTTGGCATGTCCACTGTTATGCTAGTCCTCCAGTAGTTTTTGACCACAGAAATGTAAAAACGATCAGTGAGTTAAACTTGAGTAAACCTGAGAAAAGTTCAAAAATAAATAAAAATAAAAATAAATTTGCTCTATTTTTATACATATTGTTTATCTAATTGCAACAAAACACATTCATGTTCTGATAAATATGAGTCAGCAATGGCATTGTAATGTCACCCTCTAGTGGACAAACCACACAATAACAACACTCCTAACATAGTGAAGACTGCACCTTCCATCTCTTTCTCTTTTCCCATTCGTCTGTCATTAAAAAAACCAACTGCTTTATATCCAGTTGGCTCATATTGGTCAATAATCTCACCACGCCGATGCATCAGTCGGGCTCTAATCTGTAATATAATTAAACAGAGATGAGGTTCAATGCTAGCACATCATATAAGCCTCTAACATTTAAATGTGAGGTGTAAATATTTTGTCCCTCTGCATCCCACACTGATACTTGACTAATTTAACACCAATTTAAACTCATCCACCTCGGAAACCGGTTATCGCTCGCCGATGTGCGGTGCAGTCAGTTCCGGAGGGAAATCGCAGTGTTTCCCTGATAAAGATATCTGCCATCCCACCGAAACCCTGACGGTTAGAGGAATGAAAAGGCACTGAAGCGTTGATGCTTGTGACAATGTGACACACGCAATCTCTACGATATAACACTCCTAATCATCTATGCCTTTATAATGTGGTCTTTATCTTGTTTAGGACGTGCAACATTGACTAGATGTTTTTTCATGTAATTGTGCAAAGCTGTGTGTGTGTCTGGATGGATGTGTGTGTTCATTCAGTATTCTGCTCTGTTCAATGTATTAGTCTTCTTTATTTTTCTCGTAACACTTAAAAATGCTGTGTTTGTGTATCTGTGTGTAACTATTATATTAAACAAAAGAAAATGTATTTAACACTGGTTGCTGCCAGAAAGCTTATTCCCAACTGGGGTCGCGCTGGGTGGGGGGCGAAGCCTATCCTGGGAACTACAGGCGCAATGCAGGGACCTACCCTGGGCAGGTGCCAACACACCGCAGGGCACACACACGCCCACAATCACTCTCCCATTCACACCTTGCTCTGCCGGAGCAAACCCACGCGCACACGGGGAGAGCATGCAAACTCCACCCGCCCGGGAATCGAACCCAGGACTGCGAGGCGGCAGCGCTAACCACTGTGCCACCATGCCTTCCTGAGAGGAAAGTAACTTTTTAAAATAAAAATGTTAATATTAAGTTTACATAAAAGTACATTTAGCCTCAGTAGTACAAAATCAGAGGAACATGTCCGTGTGTGTGTGTGTGTGTATACCATGTTTTTATGTGTTGTGGGGACCTTTTTGTCCCCTAAAATCACTTTTATTTGTTTTTATGGCTTTGTTGGGACATTCCAAAGGCACCCATTGGAGAAAACTTACTTCATAGAAAATGTACATGTTTTATTTGGGAAACTAAACCAGGTAAAAGATGTGCATTCGGTTACTGAAGTTAGGGTTAGGGTTAGGATTACCTGTAGAATTATATACATCCCGTCATTATGGGAGTCAATGGGAGCAAGTCAGTGGAAAGGCCCATACATATGCTGAGAGAGAGTATGTACTTTTATAAACAGCTTCACACAGAGTGGATTCTGCAGCTGATAGAAGGGAACCCGCGCATCCTTGCGTGCATTAATAACCATTTGGGGCTGCGTTAGCAGAGCGGACAGGGGCTGTTTTCCTCAAAATACTTTGGTAATTACATCTGCAAGGGGAAACTTGTTATCTGGGTGTTAAAAAAAAAAAGTTGAAAACCCCAGCAGCAAGCGCTTTGAAATATAGGCCCAGCCCGGTGCGGGCGTCGCCCAAAACGCCCGCTATAACGCTGATAAACTACCCAACCTAATTGGGTCCATTTGCATTTTTCTAAGGAAACGCCGTGGAAAAGAACAAAATGGATTGGGAACGCAGGGCTTGTGCTAGCCGCTAGATTCTAACCGCTAGCTCCGAAACAGCTCTGCGTGATTGGCTTGGAAAGCTTCCAGAAGCCAGATGGCTGTGAGGAATGTTCTAGAAGGGCTTTAAAAGATAGCGGCGAGAAGGACGGCGGGAAAAACGTTAACAGCAAGAGGGCAACCGCGGCTTGGCCCACGAGGTTTAACGGCGAGACATTTCTGTACAAATATACTGTCACATTTGTCACGTGAGTCAAGCTTCTTATGTTACACAGCAATGCGATGGAAAACTGGAAAAGTGATGGATTGTCATGATCAGATTTAGAGCGGAAACCTGATTTAGACTATGCATGCGCGGGAATTACAGTTTTCTGTTCGCTACCACTTTACAGCAGGCAGATCAATTTGACAAGTTTCTTCTCATCGCTTATTAGAATTATTTAATCGTAAAGATTTATTTAGAAATAGTTTGATATTTTATTTTATTTCGAATCATTTTTAACAGTCTTCTGTTCTTTTCACTTAATGTGACAATTATGTGTTTTTTAATTATTAGAAATTGTGTTGTTTGCACTCAAAACTGATTTTTTGGGCTTATTAAAATGTAGCTTGTATTTTTCACTCATTTGAAATGGTGTCTTTGTTTATTCTTTATCATAAAATATTTTTGGCTAAAATAGTTTGTACCTACCACTTGTCATGACAAAAACTGGGGACATCTGACAGTCAAAACCAAAATGATCATATTTATAATTATATTTTTTATGAAAACTGAAAACCCCAGAGTATTATATTAAAACATTAAAGACAGCAAATTGATGTTTTCCGTACCAACTTTTAAATACAATAATCTTTATGAGGATTTAAAATACACATGAACATAGTTTTAGAAATTAACTAATTTTTAAAGCAACTAATAAACCAAAACGTAAAACTGAGTAGCATAAATGGGGTAAGTCCTGCGCATGTGTAGTCTAATCCTGATGTGCCCTGAAGTCCCTGCTGCCCGATCGGTTCCGCGCATGCGCCAGCACGCGCGAGCATGTGCACTCGGTAAGCCGCCATATTGCTGCCTGATCAGTCCCACGAACTTTGAACGATTGTAACGCTTTACGGCAGCAGCGCATTTCCAGAACCTATCAATCAATCACGTAACAAGACGGTATATAGCAAAACTTTACGACACACTATGCATATAGTGAATGTGTGTGGTTCCGGAAATGCCGTAAAGTATTCCGGTCGTTCAAAGATAGATATCTATGTTGGACAGATAGATGGATAGATGGATGGATGGATGGATGGATGGATAGATACATAGATAGATAGATAGATAGATAGATAGATAGACAGACAGAGAGACAGATAGATAGATAGATAGATAGATAGATAGATAGATAGATAGATAGACAGACAGACAGATAGATAGATAGATAGATAGATAGATAGATAGATCGGGCACTGACAGTGACGTTATGTAGATGCTTTTCCGGCCTTTTTCACAGACTCCGCCTCCACTCTTACGTCACTCTAACGCCAAAGGGGGCGTGTCTCTGTGTTTCAGCCCCGCCCCTGCAGTACGGATAAAGCCGGTTTGGGGCAAAGCGTCGGTTCTGAACCAAATCCTCGTTAATTAATCTACAACCTTATTCTGATGCTGCGCAGTGCAGCCCGCATAAATCAAAGATTACACACACAAACACACACACACTCAGAGCATGGTGAAAACAGCAGTGCAGGTGCGTGTGAGCGTGTGTGCACACATGCGTAAACGTGTCAGTAAAAATGATGCATTGTGATACACGCTAGACTCTGATCTGGCCGTGTAATAACCATCGATCAACACCGGAACACGGTGCAAGCAACACACACACACACACACACACACACACACACACACACACACACACACACACACACAAAATCTCCTTCATCAAAGGCGAGTGTGAGCCACCGCGTCTTGAGAGATGGAGCACAACTGTAGATGTACGAACTGGAACTATACGATAGTCTAAACAAACTAAATCATACACGTCATGCTGCAACTTTTTTTTTGCAAAAGGTAAACATCGCTAAGAGGCCTCATATTAAAGCACTATGTTTTTTAATGCCATAATTCTAAGAACTATTGTTCATGGGTATATATATAAGAACAAAAATGCCCAATTTTATAATTTCATTCCAGTTCCATGCAGCCCTCACAGAGCAGCACTTTGGAGGCAACACACAGAATTCTTAAACAGACCTGTTTATTAAATTCTCACAATTTGTACACTATTTAGACCCTTTAAACCATGAAATTTCATGTCATTCTCATGATTTTAAATAGTCAGTTTAATCAGTTTCATATTGTTAAATAATATTGCTATTGTTAAACACATTCTTAAATTAAGCAAAATTGGTCAAGCACGCATTGTGATTTTTCTTCTGGTTTCTTAATTTACAATTTAAATAAATTTCATTTGCCCAAACTCTGCATGACCACTGTTTATAGCATGTATTTATACATGTTATTCTTTCAGACTCCCCCGATGTCTGAAAGAATCGTGACATTTGCCTGGACGTGGCTTTGTGCCCTTCTACAGATGAGGGACTGTGGGACACCTCCTTCCAGCATCTCCTACATGGCTTGACCGCTTGAGGCAGGGATATATAACAAAATAATATATTTATAAATTATTATATGCATTTTATATATGCAAATATTATATCAATACAATATCCATTTAAACTCTACCTTGCAATAACAGGACTTTCTGATTCATTGCTCACTTTTATCAAAGCCAGTGTGTATGTGTGTGTTTCTGACAGACTTTGTAGGGGAACAAAATTTAGGCTACACCTGTAGATTTAGGATGAAAAATGCTTTGTGTGTGTGCGTGCGGAAGAGGTGCTTGGCTTGAAAGCTTCTTGTTGAGAGTACCCCGTTCGTCTGACCACAGTGTGTGTGTGCGTGTGTGCACGGTGGCAGCATCTGCCCTAGTCTCCCGCCACTCTGGAGTGCCCTTCTTAACCCCCCTCATTAGTGCACTCCTTTGTAGTGTGCACTCCTCCACACTCGCCCTCTTTATTAGCTTCCCTTTGAACTGCCGCTTTCACAGCAACGCTGATGTGTTGCTACGTCCGCACACCGTACACCAAAGCGCGCGCACACACACACACACAACTTGGAGAATAAACGAGACGTGTGGCAGCAAGTGACAATGAACCAGCGTTTGGGGAAAAACAATGATAAAAAAATGAATTAGACAAAAGTGGGGAGAGAGACAGAGGGATGTGTGGGTGAAGAAGAAGGAGACAATTAGGCTTTTCCGTGGAAACATCTGTTCCTAAATGAGTGACAGGTGTGAAACGGTGTAGGGTCAGGGGTCAGACACACAGGTGGGGTCGAAGGTCACAATTTTTGAGACCATGATGCACTCAGTAGGAGAGAGAGAAAAAAAGAGAGAGGGAGGGAAAGAGAGAGAAAGATGATAAGAAAATAAAGCTACATACAATTGTGTGTATTGTATAATGATGGACAGTTGTGGTAATTAGTAATTACTAAATTAATTACATTTGAAAGAGAAAGAAACAAAATAATGAGAAAGACAAAAAGGGAAGAAAGAGATGGAGTGATGTGGGAGAGAGATAAAAAGGCAGAGAAAGAGAAGAGGAAAGCGAGAGACATGAAGTGAGGAGAGAGAGAGAGAGAGAGGGAGAGAGATAAAAAGGACAAAAGAAAAAGAGAGAAAGATGGAGTGAGGAGAAAGAAAGATCAAAGGCAGAAAAGAGGAGGGAGAGGGGGAGAAAGTCAAAAAGTGAAGAGAGAGAAAAAGAGAGAGCAAGAGGGAAAAAGACAAAACTGGAAGAAAGAAAGAAAGAAAGAAAGACAGTGATGAAGGAGGTGGGAGAGGGGTGGGCAGGGGAGAAAGGGAGAGAAAGAGCTAAGAAAAAGAGTGGGGAAAGAAAGACAAGAAGGGAGGTGAGAGAGAGAGATGGAGTGAGGAGGGGGAGAGAGATGAATAAGGTGGGAGAGAGAGAGAGAATGAGGGGAGGAGAGAGAGAGAGGGAGAGGGAGAGAGAAATAGAGATAGAGATGATTAAGGTTGAGAGAAAGAAAGAGAGAGAGATGAATAGGGAAGACAGAGGGAGAAGTAAAAGTTTGAAGTTGTGTGTATTAAGTGCATCATTTTGGACAGCAGTGGTAATTAGTTATTACTACACTAATTACATTTATTATATTTCTCAACATTTATATCAATCACACTAATAAGCAGGAAATAAAGAAAATATCGTCATATTATTTACCTACAAAGCCAGAGAAATCACTTACAACTCAATACATAAGAACCAGCTTAACCTCTT
Source organism: Distichodus sexfasciatus (assembly GCA_032718565.1). Lineage (NCBI taxonomy): Eukaryota > Metazoa > Chordata > Actinopteri > Characiformes > Distichodontidae > Distichodus > Distichodus sexfasciatus. The sequence continues at coordinate 108,488 of JAVGVS010000767.1, forward strand.
CCACACACCACAGACAAAAATGACATCTATCACTGCAGTATCACACTATCAACAGAGTAATTGTCTGGAGACTGATTTGAAATATCTCTCACTAACACACGCGCGCACACACACACACACGCACACACACACACTCTTATCAGTGATGAATAAAACATGTTGTCTGGGGAAAAGCAGAAACGGAGATGGTTGTTGAACAGGGTGACTAACTCTTTATGACAGGCCACGGAAGACAAGCTTCACGGGGTGCTGTGTGTAGGTGTAGGTGTGTGTGTGTTCCCGTGGCGACGGCCCTGATGCTCTCGGTAATGGATCGTGTCACACCTCAGGGCACGGGGACAGAGAAGTTGGCCACGACATGAAGCTCAATGTCACTGCATTTAAGCAGGAGTGTGTGTGTGTGTGTGTGTGTGCGTGTGTGTGTGTAAGAGCGAGAGAGAGAGAGGCTGACTAATAGAAGTGACATGGTCCAGTCAGAAACATGTTCAAATTAGAATGAAATAAAGGGAGATAGAGAAGAAGATGTTGAAACACAAGATGGGGAAAAGAGGGAGAGAGAGAGAGCGAAAAGATGATAGAGAGAACAGACAGAGAGAATGACAGAGACAAAAAAG
>JAVGVS010000768.1:0-109043 GCA_032718565.1 Distichodus sexfasciatus
CCTTCTCTAATGACAAACACCGATATGATAATTCCCTAGCACCAATAAACATACTGCTATATCAACTTGTGACAGTTCACAAGGTAAAATCAAATGACATTGTCATGGCGATAATGATGTTTTCAAGACACTAAATGCGAGAACGGATAAAAGTCGAGATCAAAAGAGAAATAACTAGTGCTGTCAAGGTGACCGAAGGAAAAATTCTTTTGACTTACATATGTTCCAGATTTATGTCAGTTTCATATCCTTTGATTCTTACTTGCTGTTATTTGTCATTCACGGAAAGAAAACAGCTCATAAAGCATCAATTCGCTGTTTTGTTTTGAAGGTGTAGCACAAACGATTATTGTTTTTCCGTCACAGGGAAGATGTGTGTTGTACCAAACATTTCAAGAAACATCTCTGAGGGTTTCATACTCCTTTAAGGGGAAACAAACTTGAACTCTGTTAGACTTTCTACTTGTAGCTGCAGTACTGAACTTGGCCCAAAATGTACACATCCTAATCTCTGTTGTGATACGTAACACTAGCTACCTTACACAATAACCTGTAATTTAGTTTGTGAGGAAACAGCGTGGAACGTCTCACGTAACGTCTTGGCAATTTTGTTTTTGTATGTACAGCTGTGTCAGCACAGAAAGGAAACATGGCGATGAAACTCATTTCTCGACTCTCTCCCTCTGCTTAATTTATTTGGAGTCGGAAATGAAGGCTGAAGGACCTGGTTTCACCTTTTCTTGGATGGTTGTAAAGTGTTAAAGTACGTGTTCGTTCTCTCAGACAGCCTCATGGCCTTTTAGGCAATAATTTTTAATTGTGTATTGCACAAGTTTTAAACAGCAACATTAGTCAAGTATGGCCAGTTTTCCTTAACGCTCCTCCTCCTTGGACAAACGCTGCCTTTAAGTCATCTTGGGAATATCGTAAATATGAGATTGACAGGACGTGAGAGCCACTACAAAGTTGCAATTCCTAGCAGGGAAACTCAAATTCTTCTTTCATTTCAGATGTTTCCGAGTTTCAGGGGTGTGTCATACAAATATTTATCTCTTCTAGTGCAACCAACATGGTGGAAGCCAACCGTGTTGATTGTTAGCTAACAAAGCTCACTGTTTTTTCTATAATGGCAACAAAATTTGCAATCATCTGTACATTTCAGCAACTTTTAACACAAAACTGTTAACACAAAACGTTAACATTTATGGCATTGAGCGTGCCCAGAGCAACTTATATTTTCTAATGGGAGAAACTTGGGGTGAAGGGTCTTGCCCAGAGGCCCAATGTTGGTGGTAGTTCTGCCAGAAGGATGGAACTGGATTTGTACCTACAATCTTTTGGTCTGTAAGCAACAAGACCACTTACCACAAGACCACCACCTCATGTAACATTAATCAGTGCTGGGAAGCTACTTTCAAACGGCAGCTTTACAAGCTATTTATGATTGAGAGTAGCTACGCTACAGCCAAGCTACTGTTTTAATGTAGTAGTAAGCTACACTACATGCTACAGAGAAAACGTAGCTAACTACATCTATTTTACGGCCATAGACACTTGCTTCGTCTTGGCCAAGACAGACGCCATTCTTTGACTTCATCTCGCCGCTGCCAGCAGCACGCTATGATGTAATAAGCACGTTGGCGTATCAGATGCAACTTCTCCCAATTCAACACCAATCAGAAACACCTGCTAATCGAAGAGATTTGTAAAGAGAAAATTTTGTGTGTTTTCCGTTCATCGCTGTTTGCCAAAAATTGAATGGTTACTGGAAAAGCTACAAAGCTTTAAAAGTAGCTTCACTACTTAAGTAAGATACTTCTCCATGTTGCTAGCATTTCCATCTTGAGCTCTGGAAAGTTCTCCAAATCGTATTTACTGCATCCCGGGTTGCTATCCTGGCTTTCCGAGGAGCTCGCGAAGGCAGCGTACAGCATTGTAAAAACGATGTATCTCGTTCACATCGTACGTTCCGTTTGTAAAACGCTGACGTCTCTACTCACATTTCACTCACACTTTCTGTTTTTGCGGTCTGTTTATTCTTTCAAACTGTGGCCTCAAGCTGGAAGTAGAACATGCTCACGTTTAACATGCAAAATTAGCAAACGTGTATAGAAACCTACGCCGGTCAGACCTCACCAGATACACGAGATGTTGTCTAAAAACCATACACACACATGCATACACACATACTGTATACACAAGGAAAAAAAAAAGAGCTTGGCTGCTCCAGGCCACTGTGCTTTAAACGCTGTAATATACACGAGGAGAAGTCACCTCTCCCTCCGTCTGTGTGTGTGTGCTTTTCTGTCCTGACAGGAAGTACTGTGATCATGTTTTTTGTAACGTGTCGATGTAACGCCACCGACCATCGCTGGTTTTTACATCGTTTTGTATGCCGCAGCCCTGTTTCCACGTTGGACAGTTGGCACACGTGCGTTTGATGGAAAAGTGACTTCAGAAAGTAAGATTTCTGCCAGATTTTTCGTCAAACTCACACGCTTTGGCCCGGGCCAAAATCCCCATTAAACGTCCTTAATAGACTGATTTGCACCTCAAATACATTTTGGTTAAGGTGCCCCTTTTAATTGAGGGCTTTAGAAAAATCTGGAATGAATTTTAGTTTCTGAACCTGAACTTTTCCACCTGATTAAAGGCTTTTTAAAAACAAAACAGCAAGCTTTTTCCTGACGGATGGATGGCCGACTCCGAGGCCTTGACTTACTTTCAGGGCGGTCTATTGAAAGGAGAGCAATAGACAGATGGAAAAGAAGGGTAACAATATCAGGACTGGGCTGAAATAGGAGGCACTTTTTGAGGAATGTGATCTAATACCTTGCCTCCGCCACGAGAGTTTCTAAAGCATTTTTCTAAATATATATATATATATTAAAAAAAGAAAGCAACAATATGAAGAGGGCCTTAGGGTGGACTCTGAACGACCTCTTTGTGTGTTATCAACATTCACCATTGAAAGAGGAGCTTTGGTGTTGCTGCCACACTATTTTGCTATTCAGTAAATATGGATATTTATTGATATTTCATATGTTGTGTATATGTAGTGCCCCTATGATTGTTGAGGTTTAAAGAATACTTGTATATTTTTTGGACTTTTTTTGGAAAGAGAGGTCGTGTCTCTGCATTTGTCCCTCCATTGCTCTGGTGTTCTCTGTCGACACTCTACGCGAGTGGATGTTTGAATATGTGACTGTCTTCTAACCTTACCTTTTTAATATTCTCTCTCTCTCTCTCCCTCTCTCTCTCTCCCTCTCTCTCTCTTTGTTTCTCTTTGTCTTTTCTTTCTTTCTTTCTTCTGGTCATATTGATATGCAGAAGTTTGAATTATCAAAGCACATTCCCTTAATTTTCTTGTGTTTCTCTTTTGAGGCTTTCATGTTGCAACAATACAAGGGTGTGTATACTGACTGCTACACACGTGTATATAGAGTGCATATATGTGTACACATGTGCAATACACACTATTTGAGCAATCTATTACTGTGATTATAATTCATTAAAATTGCTGTCCCTTTGAGCTGCGCTTTTGTGTTTTCTTTCTCTTTCTTGCTAAACACCTGAATATGCACAGTATACAGTAAGTCATAATAATTTCGTTATTATGGATCCTGCAGATAATTATCTATAATTAAGTTGAACGTACTACATCCATCACTTTCTCCAGTCATATTTTTATGAGTGTTAGGTATGCAATGGGAGCCAGTTAGTCAAAAGGTCAGCAAAAGTTAACACAGATCAAGAAATTGTATCTTTTTTGTTAATCTTACAATAATTTTCTATTCTAACCTATATGTCCAGAGAATTTCTTTTAAAAAGATAATTTGATAGATCAATTCAATGACCATTTTGGATTGCATCGATCAGAAATCATACAACTTGCAACATCACATTATATCGAACAAGAGATGTGTTTTTTTGATTAGAGCAGAAGATTTTCATTTAAATCTCTGGTAAGGCTCAGGAAAGATTTGTCAAATTATAATTTAGTTGCTTATTGTGATTCGATATCAGTGGGAATGATTATGATAAATCAGCATACGATTGCCATTTTATTGTCATATTGAAAACTGGAAATCTTCGGATTTTAGTGATTTTGTGAAACCATGTTTTGGATTCATAAGAAATAAGAAGTTTTAGATGAAGAACTTTTAATTTCATGAAACAGTTTTCTTTTTGGTTAAGATTACATGTAGTCTGTATTATGGATACTACTTTTTAACAGTAGTTTTTCAATCAACAAGCTATTTATGATAAAAGTAGCTACGCTACAGCCAAGCTACTGTCTTAATAAAGCAGTTAGCTACACTACATGCTAGAAAGAAAAACTAGCTCACTACATCCCAGCTATTTGAGGGCAACGATTTCTTGTTTTCCTCGTTTTCCACGCTATTTGGAAAAGAGACTAAACAACATGAGTTACTTTTAAAGCTCCAGTGATTTAAAAGTATATTCCGTACTGATAAGCTACTGAAAAAATAGCTAAGTGGCGTCACTAAAATGATTTAGCTACTCTCCTGTGTTTTTAACACCTGGTCATAGAGAACCGCTCCAAAAATGCGAGAAGACCTCAAACCGTCCTCCTTTTAAACGTTCGAAATAAAAATAAAGAGGTTACGCCCTTGCCTTCCTTGTCTGTCGTTTTAGCGGCCTACTTGGCTCCCTACGTAGGGAACGAAGAAGCAATTAGGCCGCGCATGTGTTCATTCATGGCCCGCTCGCACGCCCACAAGCGCGCCCCGCCCCCTCTCGGCGTTCTCACGCGCGGCTCGCGTAAAGGACAGTTCTCCGCTTCTCCTGGCGGAAAAGATGGCGGCTCCTGGACCGGGCGAGTATTTCAGCATCGGGAGCCACGTCTCCTGCCTCACCTGCCTGGGGCAGCGGCTGAAAGGGGAGGTGATCGCCTTCGACTACCAGAGCAAGATGCTCACTTTAAGTATCCTTTTTTCTCTTTCGTCGTTTGGGGCGCGAGGGCCCTGAAGCCGTGGACGCGCCGCCAAGTTGCTCTGCTCCGACTCTGTGCCGATCTTTAGCGTGTGTTTTGCGCGTTTTGAGCGCGTCTTGCGTGTTTTTGTTTGTGTGTAGAGCTCGTCGTTTAGCCGCGTGTGGTGTGTGTTGGGGGAAATACGGGACAAATACATACATACACACACACACACACTCGCTCCCCCTCATTTGATCCACGTGACGGCTGTCAGTGCGGGAAGGCGAGGTTCTCTCTCTCTGTGTGTGTTCTTCCTCTTCACCTTCTTTTCTGACCCCCGGGTGTAACGTTAAATGGCCTCGCGTGTCTCTCCACGCCCGCGTAACGTTGTGGCAAAAGTTGACATTAAAGGTGCAGTCCGCTTCCTGATAGCTAATGTTGCTAACAAGTAAGCTAATGAGGACTGGTGACATGCCTCGAGCTACCCGTTCCCCTTTTTTTTTTTTTTTAACGTGGAAAGGTCATTAAAACAGTAGGGTTTTTAACCAATATAGTGTTCTTCAATTTAAAAATAGGATAAAAAGGAATAAATTAACAGTAAAATGTTTAAAACTGCATTGTGAAAGCTGATGGGGGCCAGTGGCATGCGTTAACATTCAAAGAAAGTTCATTTTTCATATACCGAGGCAATTTAGTATGCTTTAATCCAAATTAGAATAAGAAGAAAAGAAATAAAGTGTAACAGTAAAGTCTGTGACAAGTAATAAGGTCGTCTTTATTTATACACCACGTTTAATAGGCGACAAGTGTCAAAATACTGCATAGTAAAAATGGTTGTCACTTGTCTATTAAGTAAAAAAACACTGACGCACAAAGTACTAAATTAGCATTAAAATAGTCAGACACTACAAAACAATATGAGAGGAAGTTAAAATTAAAACATAGCAGTAATAAAATGCAGTTTGCTTGTTTTGTTCAGTGTGTACCTTTAAGGAATGTCCCCATTAACTGTAATACTTCGATAGTCGACGCTTATAGCACTTTTAATGTGGCCGGCCACTTCATCTCTTTGCTAATTTGTTAGCCAGCCGGTTAGCTTCCCGCTAACGTTATTCATTTTAGTGGCATAAAGATCTTTTTTTTAATTAAATGTACTTTAGTTCTTTCCAAAAGCACAATGGCAGTAATAGCCAACAGATTGCTGTTGAGTGAATTAGGGTTTTGGACCTTGTGTAACAGTACAGCAGCTACGCTAGTTTAGCTTAGCTTAGCTTATCCTAGCTTACGGTCGCATGCTAACGACCAAACTGTCATTCATAAGCTCGCGGCTCACAGCTGTGCGGTTGCTTACCGTCACCTTGTGTCTTTAGCATATTTAATAACTATTTTGGCCGGGTCTTGTCTTATAAGATGTGTTGAATTAAAGTGTATAGGTGTCGTTAGCGGTCGTGGCTAATGCTGAGTGACGGCTAACTCCAGCAGAGGTCATGCGTGTGAACTGATGAGTCCCGACTCTTAGGCTACCTAAATGCAGTCAAAGAGCAGGCCTTTCTGTGTTAATGTTTATACATGTTTCTTGCGTTAATGTGTATATTTTGTTTGTGCCTATCTTAAAGTTGTTTCTATGCTGTAAGATCCAAACAATTAAATAAAAGAGCAATATAAATGTTATAGACTAAAATTGGATAAATATAGATGTATCTCGACCTTTGCTCTGCAAATATTGTGATTTGAATTGAGTCATATCAATCCAAATTGGTCCAAACAAAGTGTGAATCATTATAAATTATCATGAAATATATAAAGAATATCACGTACAATATTGACATTTTTAAAATTTGTCTAGTTAGGACATTGCCACTATCACTTGGAACCAACTTTTGTTTATTGTGAATAAGAGAAAGTGAGTGATTATTTGTCTTTGTGAACACAGCACCACACACAGTGCCCCACAACGAAATGTGACCTCTGTATTTGAGCCATCCATGAAGGAGCAGTGGGCAGCCAACAAGGGAGCAGTGCTTTGGTATGGGACCTTGCTCATGAGTGCCTCAGTGGTACCTTTACCGGTGCTGGGATTCGAAGCGGCGAATGCCCTGATCACTATCAACTGCCCCGACCTCACTTGAAAGCAGCCTACGCCCCGTCTCTGTGGGAACAAACATATCCGCTCCCGGGACCCATGGGCGTCGGCCGTGTTGGGCCAGGCAGGTAATTGACCTACCCAAGAGAGTGAGGTGAGGAGTGTGAGAATACATTTGCACATGAAATTTTTACCTATTGTCAGATTGTGCACCAGCATGTGTGTCCACTAGATGGTAACAGGAGGTCACAAATGCTGTAAAATCAGAGCTTTGGAACAAATTTCATCTGACTGGGAGTAGAGGTGCTCTGCTAGAATTGTGTAAAAGTAATCATTCATTCATTCATTCGTTCATTTTCCGAACTGCTAAATCCCTACTGGGGTCGCGGAGACCGGAGCCTATCCCGGGAACTACGGGCACAAGGCGAGAGCCAACTCACCACAGGGCAGACACAATCTCACTCTCGCTCACACCTTACGGGGCCAATTTAGAGTCATCAATTAACCTATGTCACATGCCCCTGGAAAAAACCCACGGGGAGAGCGTGGAAAGGCCCTACACCCGACCCAGGGATCGAACCCAGGACTTTCTCACTGTGAGGTAGCAGCGCTATCCACTGTGCTGCCTAATGACAGATTCTTACATGAAATTTTGGATTTCAAGACATTACATTGGATTTATTATTTTAACCTATTTATGTACAATAACAAGCTTTTGTCTCATGTCCTGAAATGTATGACCTTGGCACATCAAGAAATTTGATTGGTAAATAAAGTTGCTATTTTGGAGTCAGCTAGAACACGCTCATCTCTGTTGTTTCTAGCATGTAAAATATCTTTTTTGGTAACTATTATCAAGTGTTGTCTTTTGGACCTGTTTGCCTTGACCAACCTCCACCAGAATGTGCATCATCCAGCGGCAAATCCAACCTTAGTGATGTGGTTCTTGTCAACTTAGCCTACGTGTCCGAGGTGGACATCGTCAAGGATCGCACTGGGTCTCCTACTCCACTAGCATCTCTTAATTTTACCAAGGTGAGTTCCTTCTGTTTTTACAAGTGTAAAACTTTGAATTTAGCTGATTTATAAGCATTGCTAATATGTGTAGTAGCATAGAAAGTAACTGCAATGCTTTTTGCACACCATTGTTTTTTACTTTAGCTTTTATTTAATCTTTATATAACGAACTGCAAATGTCATTTACATTCATGGCATTTCGTAACACAGTTATTCTTGGTAAGCATTGGAAAGTTGTTGAGGGAGCAACTGTGTGTGTAACAGTGCATGTCTGACATCCTGTAATCTGGTTGTGAAGTGATGGCACATTTTAGGCTGTTAACTTAGAGCCTAAAGTTGGAAACCTGCATGAAGAGGCTTTTCTAAATGAGCGAGGCTACTGAAACATCCCAAAGACACACAGTATGCTTATTGGTCAGTCAGTCTTTATGTAACAGGACCATGACCCCGAATGACATTTTCTTTCTAAAATACTCAAATGGTGAGCAATAGGGTTGGGAATTGATAAGATTTGATCAATATCAGAGCCATTGTCAATTCTGCCGATCAATCCAATTCCTTACTCAGTTCTACACAGTCTTCCACACTAAAAGCAACCATTTTATTTTTCTCCAAACGACTGTGAACACATTCCTATTCATATTCAGAGTTTTTATTCTGCAGACATTCTATGGCTTAGTGCTATGAAGAACAATGTTATTGCAGGTGAATACACTTCTTTAACCACTTCTTGGAATCCATCTGGATATTGAATAAAATTATTTGATAACAAATCATGCATTTTTCTATATTTATTTTTAACTCTCTAACATAGAATGGGGAAAACATATTTTCTAATTAATGGAAAATGAAGAAATACTTAAGTTTTGGTAATTTAGGAGCATTTGGACTCATTGTGGTCTGTAACCCATTTTTGACTCATTTCTGAGAGAAGTACATTTTTGTCTTGAGGGCATTCCATATGAGAGCCGCGGCACAATAGCGCTGTGGAATAAATCGGAAATCAGGAATAAATAAATAACGAGTAAATGTCTGTACTGTGAGTAGAACGCTGGTGGTTGTTATCAGCTTAAATATAAGTTTTGTCTAATAAATGGGAAGATTTAACTGAACTGGAAGGTTTTAGTCAATGTTGGACTTCCCTGTGAGAGTCGTGAGTGCTAACAAACACAGTGAGTGTGTTTACATCGTGGAAAATATCATTTAATGCGTCATTATTCCTCATGGTTGAAGGTCAAGTCACAGAGAGTGTGACGTAATGTAACCGTGACGCAAAACTTAGGGAAAACCGGAAAATGTGGTGCTGGAAAATGAGAGAATCGTTAAGAAGAATCGATAACGCTGGAGGTGAACAATTCAGGCGGAACTGATCAGTTGGTACCGGTTTTCGATTACCACACCTAGTGAACATACTGTACATGTTGTTTGCAAAGAACAAATAAGTCCATCTTCTGCTGAGTAGCTTTTGATTTGCCCCAGCTAACTGCCTCCTCTCTCTTTGTTTTTGCAGCTTGCAAACAGAGCACGAGCAGAAAAAGAAGATAAGTTGTCCCAAGCTTATGCAATCAGCGCTGGAGTCTCGGTGGAGGGCCAGCAGCTGTTCCAGACTATTCATAAAACGTAAGAATGGCGAGGGAACAAACTGGAGCGGTCTGTGGTTTTGACCCAAAAAGATATTTAAACTTAATTAACTTGATGTTGCCATTTTACGTTCACTGAAAGTTCTAACCGAGCCTCAATCACCAACAGTTCTTATGAAGAACTTACGCACTTATCCACTTACGCAGCTTTTCTGAAGAACATACAGTTAAGAACATTGTCAGTTAAGAACGCATCACACGTTTCACTGCTCTGCCTGATAGAAACCCTGAGATCACGACCTTAACACTGGGGGTTTGAGTCCCACAACAGCCCGAAAAATCCACCACTGTGCCCCTGCCCTGAGTGAAGCCTCTTACTCCCATGTAGCTCCTGGGAGACTGTTCCTGTAAATAGGAAGTGTGTTTTCTAACGTCTCCCCTGTTTTTTGTCGTAGCATCAAAGACTGCAAGTGGCAGGACAAGAACATCATAGTGATGGAAGATGTCGTCATCGCACCGCCGTACCGAGTGGACAACTGCAAAGGCAAAGAGGGCAGTGCTCTAGGACACGTACGCAAAATAGTAAGTGCACTACGCAAAATAGAAAGTGCTGACCAACCAGTATAAACCAGACAAATCCACATGGAGAGGCTGTGTCACGTTCAAGGCACAGTTTGCAATCTTTGCAGCAAAGACTTAAGCTAAAGTATAGCGCTGTAAATCCCATGTCTGTATCCAAATACAATAAAGCAGTCGACACAATCACAGACCAGACAATGCTGCAAATAAATTCTTATGTGAAGCCTATTTTTTTTCTCACTGGTCCCTTTAGAGCAGGAGGTTTTAACCACTTGTCTTTCACGGACCACCATTCACACTAAGCAGTAGTGGGCAGCCCACTGTGTGACCGGGTGGGTGGTGGGGTTGTTTTTTTTTTGTCTTATTTTTAGATTTTTGAAATAAAGTCATTAATTCATAAAGACGCCCAAAACGTCTGGAAATGTTTTGGAAAAATAAATGTAAAAAATGTAAAAAGTGAAAACGGAAGTGAAACTATCGCATGTCACGGATGACCTGCAGTGCTGCCGCGGATCAGCGGTAGAAAACCACAGGCTTTCTAAGCTGTTTGTCCTCTTTTCTGGATTGTTTTGCATCTGTTTTGTCTGGAACAACAGCGTCAAATGAGCGAGTCTCACCAGACAGTGCCCAGAATATTTTCATGGAACTAATTTTAGGCAACTATCTGTATTTTCAATGGGAACAGACACAAAATAAGAACTTTTTTTTTTTTTCAGTCATTCAAGACTGGCAGTTGAAAGAAACCTTTAGTTCACAATACCATATTATATTGAATCAGTGGACAACAATTCGATGTCTGCTATCATACAATTTTAGTTCAGTTCATGATCCAGTGATCAATATGATGTCTTCTCTTTTAATAAAAATACATTTCCTGGTCAATGTAGTGACATTACAATACGTATGATGCCTAATTGATGTTTCCATTTCGTGTCGATCACTGAAGTGATGTATCGTTACACCCCTGCTAAATTTCTAAGTTGTGTTGGTTGTATCGGTGTTGATCTCCCAAGTGTTACCTTGCCTTCCTTTTTCTGTCCTTTTCCAGATTGAGAAACACTTCCGCGACTTGGAAAGCCAAAAGTCCGGCCAGCGCTCGCAAGCACAGCAAACACAGAAGGACTCGGCCTTGTCGGCGTGAACGTGGCCACCATCGAGCCACAGGCTTCCCTTTTTATTTTGGGGTTTTACTTTCAGTTCCCCGACCAAGCGAGACCTGCGTCACGGCGGCTTACGGCCGCTCCTGACGTCGGGAGACGAAGCCAATAAAATAAAACAAAAACAGCCATTGTTCACTAAAGAGAGGGCTTAATACGAGCCTTTAAAATGTAGTATTTTTTTTTTTTGTCTGAAATTTTACATATAATATCCGACCACAGCTTCATTTATTCCAAACATCAAAAACCTTGTACCCCCACCTTACTCATCTCGCTTGTGTTCTTTCCACTTATTCCTGCCGCCTTCAAGTGCTGAATCCGTATTTATTATATTAAAATTAACGTCTCAGCCCAGAACTTTTTTTTTTGTTTGTTTCCCCGTCCCTTCATCTCACTTCGTTCCCTTCTCCCACCCCCTTTTCCCCCCAAACAAAAATGTGACTTGAAAGGTACTGGAGGTTAAAAAAAAACCAGGACTTCATTTCTTAAGTTATGAAAGATGCTGACTCGATTACTGTAAAATCTTTCTAGGTGGAAAGAGTGGTTTATTTTTCTAACCGCTGACTGAAATGGTGCGTGTGTGTTTGGTGTGTGCATGTGTGCCAGCGTGGAAGGTTCCAGAAGTGGGTGTGAAGTTGCACTTGGCAGGAGACGGTCGACCTAAAATTCCGGAGCTGGATGAATGTCGGTTATGTCATCTGTCAGACAAAATCAGGTTTCTTAGAAGAATCACAACTCATCCTGACTCGTTTCCTACTCGACATCTTTGTACCTTTTTTGACATTTCCACCATCCATCTGTCTGTTTTTATTTTCAGCTGTCAGCATTTTTTTTCCCAGCGTTCTGAGCTCTAGATGAAGGAGCAAAACTCTTGATTACTTTACTGTAAGCTCATTCTGTTTACATTCTCATGTAAGACATGGGCGTATCTACCGAACAAAAAATCGAACAGCTTGTTAACAGCAGACAAGCTTTTGATAACTTAGTCACCAGTACCTCTTCCATCGTAACCTCCTTTTTTATTATACACATTAATCTGTGACTTTAGTTTTTACAAGCAACACGTTCCTGCTCCTCGATGCCATGCAAAAACCAGAATCCTCAACCGACGCATTCCAGACGGTCGGCCTTTTTCATTTTCTCGTTTTCTTTTCCTGAGACGTGTGGGTTTACATCGCGCTCTCCTCTCCTCGACAGATCCGATCTCTGCTCTGAATGAGATTGTTTATAAAAGCTTTCTTTTTATTTTGGAAAAACGTCTTGCCATGTTTGAGACTGAGACGGGGGGGACAACGCCGGCGTCCTCCCTCTCCCAGCCTCGTGTAAACTCGTAGCCTGATGGAGGCTCTTGGCGTGGGGTGTCAAGCTGTGACGGGCATTCGGCGTTACAAAGCAGTTCACACTACTGTGTTAACGAGGTCGCCATTGCTTAGGACTCTTTCCCAGTATTTTATTTTTTATTTTTAAATAGTTAACATGGAAATAAAAAAAAGTGTAAAAAACGAGACTTGGAGTTGTATTGGAGTCTTTTCTTTTCCTGCATAAAAACTAGGGTTGCACGATATGGGAATTATTGGCCGATACCGATATCCGATGATTTTCATGCTCACATCTGCTGATAAATGAGGAAGGCAGAGTCTAGCGTGAGCGCAGACAGAGTTAAGCGCATAAAGACAAGATATTTTGCTCTTTGAAGTTTCACTGCACGCTCAAATTTTGGCACAAAAATAACGCCATAGTTCTGACATTTCTAACACTGTGTCAAGTGAGCGTGAACGCAGAGTCGAGCGAGGGCAGAGCATTTCTAGCAACATGAGTCATTTTAAATAATGAATCATTTTTTAATTTTCACATTTTAGATTCTTAATTTATAACAGAATGAACAAATGATACACGGATACTTTAAACCCTAACTTCTTTCATCTAAACACTGCTAGTGTTACACTGGTAAAAGTCCAGTACTCAACCTTCTTTTGGGTTTGTCTGTGAAACCTTCACCACTGTACCAATCTGATGGACCAGAATATCATTATTAGATAATGATTAGAAATTGCTCATGTTTAAGTGAGTGATAATTTGTCATTGTGAACACAGCACAGTGCACCACAGCAGTGGGCAGCGCCTGCAGAGCGTACTTTGCTCATGACTATCTCAGTGGTACCTTTACTGGTACGGGATTCAAGCCGTGAACTTCCGATCGCTGTGTAAAGACGCTGACTGTCACCCTACCAACTGCCACATGTGCATCAGATCCGTTGCTAATGGTGACGGAAATTTAGGCCATGAGATGGTGAAGGTCTAGACTTGGCTGTAGTCATAAGCAAAAGCTGATCTGTGACTTTATGATCTCGCCTCGTGATAACAGGTCAGTTTTACAGTAACCTGAGTCTCCATGTCATCTTGTCATTACTGTAATTTTATGCACTGCATTGTTAACTCAATGAATGATTGATAATCCACCAGTTTCCACTGATGGTGAAAGAAGGTCCATCTCATGGTCCAAACCTTTTAATGCATTATTCATAAGCACCTCACGTTTCAGCCCCCAACTCTTATCATCAAGCTCTGTCATACGGTGATGATTAGCTGAGGGACCTCCTGAGTAGATGTTATGGAGAATGTTGATAAATCATCCTTGCTCTCAGAAAATACCCACTGCAGATAGCTGCCATTTTGGTACACAAGTACATGTGTTGGGCCAAATTCACGTTGGGTTATGCGCAAGGTTTGGAGGCTGGAATTACATAAAAATTTCAGCAGCCTTTGTGACAGCTGGCGTTTTGGGTTTACAAGTTAAAACTGGACGAGATTTGGCCGAGATTAATGCGACTAAAATGAAACGGAGACAATGCAAGAATTTTCATCTGACGGTGATTGGAGATGGAGGAGTTACAGTGAGACGGGCAGCTGTGTGGAAGAAGATTACTGGATTACAGCCACACACTACACACACACACACACACACACACACACACACACACACACACACACACACACACAGAGAAAAGGGAGTGTTGTCCGATGGGCGGCACATTTTCATTGTTGATGATGATGAAGGAAGAAGGCAATGTACCTTCAATTAAAAACAATGTTGATTCCTCTGCCAGTCAAATTGTGATGTTCTTCCACTTGCAAGGTATGTTCCTTTTTAAATTTAATTATATGTAATACATGGCACACTTACTCCTCTATTTTGCTCCTTTTACATGAGTGACACGACACTTTTGAAAACCTCTCTCTAATGTTACCAAACTTTAATGTCGACAACAGCTTTGTACACAACTGTCTATCATACGCAAGGATTTCTTTAATATATTCCTTCTATAACTGGTGAAAACTACTTGGTGTGTTTACAAAAAGATTTTAAGGTTTTATTGTCTGTATATATATTTAACAGCATAATAAAACTAACATTTAATTGAGAAATATATAAATATATACTTCGTAGTGTGTGTAGTACGGAAGCGTAATGCGTTCACTTGAGAAAAAAATAATTTTGCTGTTTTTCTGATTTAATCTCAAAAGCTCTCATTTCGCCTACTTTAGAGCTCTATTTCACTGCAATAATGTCACACATTAGATGAACCCAGTTTTATTTGGGTTTGGGTTCGAGACACTGGGAAATACTTGCAGCATTAAGTAACTTAGATGGCATTGTTATTAGTTTGTCCACTTTGCGCGGGAACCTCGAGGCTTTGCGGTTGTTCAGACGGAAAGCCCATTCTGATCTGCAGGACATTGCAGCGTTTTTAAAAAATAAAAATAAAAAAATGAAAACTGTATCTCGTTAATTCTGAAAAACGCAGCAGAATTATTTTTTCTCAAGTGAATGCATTGCGCTTCCGTAGTGTTGTGTATATACAGTATACAAGAAGTAGTAATTGGCTCTAAACATCCAGATGCATTTTTATCTGCACCGACAATTTATGTGAAATATATAACAGGCAGGGCAATACATAAAAATGAAGTAAAATAGTTAAGTAGAAGTAGATAAAATAGTTTAGACGTGCAGCATGATCTTATTAGGTGTGCTTTTCATATTCAGTGCATCAATAACTAAATACATAATATTTACAGCATTTTAGCAGACGCTGTGTTTTGACATTTTTCTTCAATCTGTGAAGTTACACTTATAATCAACAAGTCATTTTAACCAAGTTACCGCCAACTAGGTTATATACTTTAACAAACAAAAACGTTAGGGGGGAAATGGAAGTACAAACCATACGTGTGGGTTAGTGAACAGCGAGGGACTAACAGTGTTTTTTTTTTTTTTGCAGGGCAATTTGTGGTGCCACAAAAAAGTGACTGAGAATAAAGACTGATTCAGGAAATTCCGTTGGGAACACAACAAAAATCTGAAGTGTCTTTATTGGGCAGCATGTTGCTGCTTCCTGCTGTGTTGCTGTTACTGGCTCTATCACCTGGAACAAGCTCCAGGATTTGTTCTCATCTCTGTCAGTGTTTTGACCACTCCGACCTGGTGGACTGTCGCTCCCGCAATCTGGTCATCGTGCCCCACGGCCTCCCTCACGGCACGTGGCTGCTGGACTTGGGAGGGAACGCGCTTGTGGCGATTCAGAGACGAGCTTTTGCAGGCCTCTGGTCACTACGGGTTCTGGTGTTGTCGGACAACAGCATCCAGGAGCTGCACAGGCAGGTGAGGCAGTGGTGTTGCAGATTTGACTTTAAAAGGATCATGTAGTACACAGTTTATATGAACACCTAACCAGTAGTCTCATAGGAACACTGCATTTGTACAGTGCTTTTCTAAATACTCAAAGTGCTTTCTACAGTCAGTGTACAGTTCTTTCTTCATGATGCTCCAGCAGCCATTCTGGACCAGTACCAAGGGCGTAACTTTGTGCTGAACATTGGGGGGGTCAAAAAAAATTGTTTTAAACGCCAGAGGACCACCAGCATTTTTGCTTGTCGGCTCTCTGCTGCTGTTTTGCCAGATAGCAAAAATACCACATGGTGACATGGTTAAACTCTGCTTATTTATGTATGTATTCAATCATTCACTTTTGTAAAAGTCAGGCTACTTTGGTGTTCCTGTATTAGAAATACATTGTGATACTTTTACGGTGATTTACTTAACGTAGTTGCAGCTGTGTACTTGACTATTTATGCCACAATGACAGTAGTTAATTCCTATTGTGTTTAAGCACTAGCTAGCAAGACCATGGCAGCTCCCACTCAGTTGATTTTGTGTGTGTCCAATATCTATGAAAAAAATCAAAAACTTCAAAGATTAATCAAATGCATCACTGTATTGACACCAATAAACTATACACAGCAAATGTCACAATTCATGGCAATGCACAATACATTACATAGGGTGGCACGTTGCATGGCAAACTGATTTCACATATTGGTGGGCATCACAACGGTTTTGGGGGGTTATTATGACAAACGAGAGTGCGAGATATAAATAAATAATTCCATGAAATGAACATTGTTTACTAGTTATCACAACACCCACGTCCGAGTCAAGTCTCAAGTCGTTGAGGGCAAGTCTAAAGTCAAGTCACAAGTCTTTCTTTGTGCGACTTAAGTGCGACTCGAGTCCCCATCTCTGTATTTACCTCCTTTTGGTCAGGACTCTTTTTTTTTTTGCAAGCAGTTGGCCTCGACCAACAATTAAAAAGTGTCGTCTGTCCGCCTCTTTTCCTGTTAGCACCAGCGACTGCGCTAACAACCATACAGCAAATAGCAAAGGTTTGGTAGAGAAAGCAGGTTGGGTAATACCAAGTATTTGGCGAAGGAGGGGGCGGGGGGGTTACATTACCAGATGATTAAACATGCAACTGTTTTGCTGGCAATAATTGAAAGGATTAAAGAAAATCAACAAGCTATTTATGCAAGATAATTCATAATTTTATTAACTGGAATGGTGTGATTATATTGGGGGGGTTATATTGGCTGGATCTGATTATTGGGGGGGTCATAACCCCCCTAACCCCCCTGGAAATTATGCGCCTGACCAGTACTCTCACCAAACATTAGCTAAGGATAGTAGATGAGTATGAGATTTGAAAGGGTCAAGTAATAAGAGCATGTTATACAAGAATTTAGGGATGTTTAAAACTAGTCTTGCAGCCACATTCTGAGTCAGGTGAAATGGTCCTGTCGCCTACACTGGAAGTCCAACCAGTAGAAAATTGTGTTAGTCCACTTTAGAGATGACCACAGGCTGGAAGAGTAACTTAGTAGCATCCGTGGTTCATCCCTAATGTGTAAATGTCTGTGATGTACAGTACATCCTCTTTCTTCCTTCTCCCAGGCCTTCTACTCCCTCTCCTTCCTGGAGAAGCTTGACCTGAGCCGTAACAACGTCACTCGTCTCCCTGCCGATTTCTCAGAGAGCCTGTCCTCCCTGAAAGAGCTCCGTCTCGACCACAATGCCCTGGAGTTGCTGGAGCCCCCAGGCTTGGAGTATCTGGAGAGCCTGGAGAAGCTCGACCTGAGTCACAACCGCCTTCGCTTCTTAAAACCCGGAGCTTTCCGTGGGCTGTCTCGCCTGCGCCACCTCTACCTGCAGGCCAACCACCTTTCCACTGTACAGGACGGTGCTTTCTCCATGTTGCCCGGCTTGGAGGTGCTGCTGCTGGGCGGCAATAACATCTCCCGAATTGATGTGAATTCCCTGACACCGCTCCACAGCCTCTCCCTGCTGGGTCTGGAGGGGAACCTTCTGGAGCACCTCAAATTCAAGACTTTCCTCAACCTGCACACGGCCGGCACACACCTGCAGCTGGCTGGCAACCCGTGGAACTGCGACTGCGAGCTCCACCGCGTCTTCAGCAAGCTCCTCAGCGTCCGACACCTCCACGTGGACGACTACCGCAACGTGACGTGCAGTGAGCCCCGGCAGCTGGCAGGAGCCTCGCTGGCTTGGGTAGACAGTCAGCTCTGCATGGCCGAGACGGTCACAGTGCTGGTCATCACCGGAACAGTGTTGGTCACTGTGTTTGGGGCGCTCATCATGGCTGAACGCAACCGGAAGAAGGGGCAGAGCAAGCGCTGGCCGCAGGATGAGAAGGACACGCAGGAAAAATGAGTCAGGTCTTTTATTAGCAGGACATCAATTGGTGCGAAAAACGATGTCCACACTGAGCTTATGTCACAAAATGTTGGGGTATACGCTAGGGGTGGGCAGTATATAGAATATACTCAATGTATCTTGGCTTGTTCCACGTGCGATGTACTAAATGACTATATCGTGACCATCGAGTATAAATCTTAAAGTTATTTTTAAACAGACAGCATGTACTTCGCTTTCGAGTTCTGCTTTTCTGGCCCGTCAAAGCTCCCGGTTTTGTGATTGGCTGCACACTACAGAAAGTTTATATAGAAAAAACAAAAAGATGACGGAGGAAGAGGAACAGCGGCAGGTAGTTTAAACGCAAGTTATAGTTTATCGACCTTATAATTATAATTTAATAGTTAGGTCTTACACGTTTAATAAGCACGCAATCAGTGGCTCCCCTTGCCCACTTGTCTGTCCCCAATATAAAGTATAAAGTTTGCTATATTATACTTTGGTTTAAAATAAAAGCATTTACTATGTTAAACTTTGGCTAAATTCATTATATTGGTGTCATTTTATGCAACATTGGGCTGAATTTATCATTTATACAGTGATTTAGAGGAAATTTCAAGGTATTGAGATATACATCGTGTATCGTGATATTGCTTAAAAACATCGCGATATTATTTTTATGCCATATCGCCCAGCCCTAGTATACGCTAATGGTGTCATCTTCTTTCATAAATGACTTATGTATAGACATTGCATAGTGGAAATCATATTCATGGCAACTGGAAGAAGCTAAATTGATGGCAATTTATGAATGGATTTGTCTTTTACTGCTTTCAAAAAGACCATTCACAAGTTAGAACTACTACTACAGTAAGTTGATAAAGTGCACATCAAATATTGCTACTCTTAAGTTTGTCTTCTGTTTTTATGGTCATTATGTTGTAAATTTATTTGTTTGACTTTTATGTTTTAATGTCTTAAGGACTTTGGAAAACTAGGGGCGTGGGACATATGCTGGATGATATTTGGATGAGCTTGTTTTAATACCTGCGTCGTTTTTTTTTTCTACAAAACTATTTATTATTGCTGTCAAAATAGTCATTTATAATAAAATGTCACAACAGCTACAACAATATCAAATTATTTTGTTCAGCAATGGGAATGCTGTTCGAAATAGCTACTACTCCACATATAAATCTAAAATAATGTTATATTTTTAAGAATATGCTTTACTCAGTCTTTCCAATTAAATACATTTAAAATGATATAGATTAGTGATTTAATATTTCTATTGCAGCAACACAACAGGTAAAACTATGGTAGGGTAAAATTAAACTGTTTCACAATGGTCCAATCCCAGCACACATTCCCTGTGTGTGTGTGAAGACATTGAAAAATCAAAAAGCAGATCAAAAAGTCTCTAGCCAGCACAGCCTGTGGTAAATTTTCTAAAACTTGTGCTAAAACAGCCAGAGGCATCTGAATGTGAAGCCTCCTTGGACTTGGACGGTAACGGCAACAAGACTGCTATGATCCACGTTATTTGCTTTTAGTACTTTCCCACCATGGTGGACGTCCTCTTCCTTGCCTCCGAAGATTAAATGAACAAAAACCTTCTATTTGAACACCTTTGGTTGAATTTTGGTGAGACATTTCTAACAGCTTGTTCTTTTTCCCCATACAAAAAGGACGAATGCAGACTCTTAGATTTCCATTCCAGTCTCTCAACCAATGTGCCATTAAAGCCGATGTGCTGTTGCAGTGATTAAATTATAGTTTTTCTTTGTTTTTGAGCTGTTTATGCAACTGAAATCGTCTTTGACACTCTTGATTACTGTGTTTTACCTGTTAGTAGCGTGATCACTTTAGTTAATTGTATGCTTGAGGTGAATCTATTTATTGTCAGCATTTTTTTACATTTTCCTTCCTCATTGCTTTCAAATCTGATTCATATTCTTTCAGAAACAAGACAAGTGTCAAAGAAATGTCAGTCAGCTGTCTGTTTTTTGATTTTCTTGAATGACATCTCTTAAGATGCTTGACTTTTTATATTTACTGCTTTAAAAAGTGATTAAGTTGGTGTTACTCCCTCACATTGCCTTGAACAGTACTCTAAGCTGCTTATCACCTCCCCCTATTCATCTTTGAAACCATTATCATTTCAGACACACTCCATCTCCAGCTTCGTTATTCCATCACTCGTCCCAGTATGACCGGGAAAAGTCCATCGTGCATCATTATGTGTTTGTCCCGGGATTACTCCCTCCTCAGCTGGAGTTCTCTACCCACTCAGCCTGATTAAAACCCCAACTCCATTTGATAAAAGTGCTTCTGATTGAATGTTAAATTGAGCCTCTGGGTCAGCCTGTGCTACAGGGCCAGTAGAGGAGCTATTAATCACCAGTGGTGGTCAAACATTTGGACACAACTGGCTGAATATGTTTTCCTCAATTGATTTTTATTACATGTGTAATGTATAAAAAAATATATTTAAAAAAAAAGAAGACTGCCTAGTTGTTCCTTACTTTTACAATTGTTATCATTAAAGGAAATGGAAATCTGGAAAGGATAAATGGAGAATGAGTAGATGTGTCCAAATGTGTGACCTGTACTTTAAACATTAATAAAATTAAGGCACAGCCTCTGATGGAAAGTTTTACCTCAAATCGTGATTTCATTATAATAGCAAAATTGGCCTCAAGTTTCAAAGTCAAAGTAAACTTTATTGCCATCTCTGCTATATGCTGTACAAGTATACAGAGAGACGAGACGATGTGGCTCCAGTTTTAACAGTTCAAAAAACAAATTAGGCACATAGAATAGTCAGTATATAAATAGAATAAAAAATATTTACTTCAACCTTGAAGAGGAATATAAAATAAAAAACTTAAAGTAGAAATAGAGACAATTAGGTTACATGCGGTATTCAGCCTACAATTATGGTCCTAGAGTTGTCTTTTTGTGCTGAAGGTGCCTAAGATTTTCAACAGTTTCAATATAAAAGTTCTATAATGTATTAAATAAAACAGTATATTTTATAAAGTCTGACCTAAAGTATAACGTCTGATCTTTTGTAAAGTCTGAGCTAACTATATGAGTTCACTGATATGTGCAAATATCATACCATCAGTCAAGTGAGAAGCTACAATCAGTGCTATGTACAAGCTATGTTCAATAGTTGTTAAAACATTGTAATACTTTTTGAAATCATTAAAATCTGCTGTAAAGATTTTTGCTCTGATGACTGCTGAATGTACAATCTTGGGTTTTCCAACACAATCATCAATTGTTTTCCTTCTCGGGCATCACATTTCTTTATGGCCAGTTGGTGAAATGAACCAGAATTGGTTTCAGCTGCAGTTGACAACACACATCTTTGTACTGGGATCCTGGAATAGCAAAACTCATTTTTCTCAAGGTCAGGATATTTCAGTGACAAATCTTTTGTAGAATATTTTCCTAGAAACTACACTGAGGACGAAGCCATAGCGATTGGTCAGAATGTCCACAACACCATATGGCCTGCACTCTATCCACGTCTTCATCAGATTACTGCGTTGATTGAAGCGCACTAGACAGGGAATCACGACATCTGAGCTTAAATCTTCAACCACAGCCCTGTTTTCTCCCCCTCCCCTCTTTTAAACTTGACCCAAGAACAGTGATAATGTGGTATCACATGATATGCTGGTGAAATACCGCATCACCGCAGCATCACATGATGGGTGGTGGTAATATCGACCGCACTGGGCATTGTGTCCTGATCCCAGGTCAGATAACCATGTCATTATTTTTCATGATTATCTGAGGAAGATGTGTGCTCTGTGATCTAAAAATAAGTGATCAGAACATTCCTCTAGATCTTGCAATTTAATTCAGGACTAAATTGAATGTGGATGAATATTAAGTCCTCCACCAATGAACAAAATGGGTATCAGTTGTTCTTTTTATTAATATTAAACAAATTGAGGATATTTAATTGGTTGTGTTTTGAGTGATGAAGCGTTCCCAATAATGTAATTGGTCCAGTTTTGAAAGATTGTTAACGATATTACATTGGTTAAAAAAGTCCAGTCACACTTTGAGTGAGTATTAAAATATTCATATACGTTTTAACACCAAAAATGTGTGGTTATTAAACAAAAATCATCACTAAATCTTCTTCTTCTTCTTTTTCTTCTTCCTCTTCTTCTTCTTCTTCTTCTTCTTCTTCTTCTTCTCTCTCTCTCTCTCTCTCTCTCTCTCTCTCTCTCTCACACACACACACACACACTCCTTTTTTCCTCTATGGTTGTCTTTCTCTCTTACCTCTGCAAACATGTATTTTTCATATGTGTAATGGAAATACGTCATGAGATGTTTGTCTCTAGTAAATCCCCATTATTTAACCATGATTTTCGGTGGCAGAGATCAACACAAAACGGTGCCATTCTTAAATACTTATATAAGACAACGTGGACTGACCTGGACACTGTGGGATTAAAGGTTAAATTCCAAAAGAGATTATTTCGTTACATTTTTGTCATTTCATTCCTTTGTCTGTGTTTCACATGTAATGTTCCCCTGCTAATCTGCATTATGCATTGGCAGGGGGTCTCAATTCTCTTTTACGTCACTGCCAAGGAACATTCTAGTAAACAAGCTCTTAGAACATTAGAACAGAGAACCACTTGATTACTTGAAGGCATTTAGGTATCCAGAAAATATTCCTTTATGTCAAAATGTGAAAATGTGATATGTATGTAAAAGAGAAGCTAAACAAGGCATGATATTTATTTGGTTTGATGCAATATGATGTAAAAATCAAATAATCTGTGATGCACTATAAAACTGAAAACGTTACACAAAAAATATAATATTGCTAACAGTGAATAAAAGATTATAGTATGAAGTATGGAAATCTTAGCTTCCATGCATTGTTAGTAATATCAACAAACTGAGTGATGTTGAATAAAAGACAAATTGATCCATTTACAGCTGTTTAGAGCAAAATTCGATCAATATTGTGGCAAAAGCATAAGAAAACTCCAAATTTACACCATCTTAAAATCGATGACGCCGGACTTTTTATAAACTTTACACTTGCTGCCCTGATGTGTGCAATGGCTCCATCTGCTGCTGATCACAGTCTGTACAGGGATATTATCAATATTAAATAGATTCTGCAAGAAGAGATTTCACTGACTGGATTGGGCAAATTACTTTCAAAATGTAGTGCATTGTAGATTACTACTTACTGTTATTTGAGATTTTTTTTACGTTACAGTATTTGTGTGTCTGAACTGTAATGTGTTACACGACTTGCATTACTTTGGAGTTACTTTCACCAAAAAGGAGGACTTGTCATTCTAAAATGCTAAAATGTAGTTTACTGCAGTTCATTCTACATCCAGTGGAGGGCGATGTGTTCAAGATTCAAGATTCTTTATTTGTCACGTGCAAATTTATGGAGGACTAAACATGACATAATTATAAATAAATAAATGTGTGAATAAATAAGTAAATAAATAAATACATAAATTCAATATGCCCTGGAAAATTTCTAAATGTATTCCTACTTTTGTTTATTAACATATTTCAAGATTTATTTATTTCTGAATTTCCACATTTCTTCATTTATTTATTTTTGTGTTGTCACATTTCTTTATTTATCTATTTTAGATTTTCCACATTTTTACATATATTTATTTCTGCATTTCCACATTTCTACATGTATTTATTTGTCTCTGTATGCTGATAAGGTAGGCGGTCCCAGCCTTTATAATTATTTATATTTATAATTAATTATAATTATAATTATGTCATGTTTAGTCCCCCATACAAATTATACAAATACAACATGCAGTGAAATGTATCCTGATCCGCTCTTTTAACTGTGCAATTAGGCAATTTAGAAAAATAACAAAAAGAGATACAAATACAAACTTAAACTTAAATAAGAGGGTCAGGGAAACAAGACAAAAAAATAAAACTATATCTTAATTACATTAAGGTACATATGTGCAGATGGCATGGAGTACATATGTGAGTATTATGTGTATATGTATATGTATGTGTATGTGTATGTGTATGTGTATGTATTATGTGTATGAGTATTATGTGGTGTAGCATAACGACTGCAGGCCTCATGGCCCTCGACGGTCTCTTAGTGTAATTTTTCTAGTAAAAACAAAACAGCACTAATTTTTAGGTTGTGTTGTAACGCGTTAGTGAAATCTGTAACGAGTATAATATTACTGAAAATGTGTTAGAAATACCTTACATTACTGTGTTACAGCAAAAAGTAATACATTATCCCCAACACTGACAGAATGGCACACATGGCAGACAAAACTGTAACTTAGATGAATTATTTTATTATTATTTTTATAATTATCATCAATTTCTCATTATACGTCACCTTAATATTGCATCAGAAACCATTCCAAAATTCCTCATTTGACCTGCCGCTTACAATAGCGCCATCTACTGCTGACCTCACGTCAGTTTTCTTTATTTCGTTTTTATGTATCTCTGTGTTTCAAATACAGTTAAAACGCGATTTTTAAGATTAATTACAGATCACCTCATGCTGCAGTGTTATTGGGTGTTTAGATGTTAAAATATTACTAATAAATAATTTTCGTGCCGCTGCGAAAGGCAGTTCCCATGGCGACAGACAACACATGTCACGTGGTCGGAGCTTGAAGTCAAACTTGCAGCTGGAACTTTCCACACCGGTGTGATTATATTTCTATATTTCTTATGAGGTGAGTTTTGCGTGAACAAAACGAAACAAACAGGTAAGATTAGCACAAATGCGGGTCTGTTTTTAGTGCAAAGTTCGTACTTCACGCTTTTGGTCTGGCTTCAAGTCAAATCTGAAAATATACTCACAAACTGAAAACGCTTTCCCCTGTGTGTTTTGTAAGAATCTCTCTAACTTTGATATTTTTTCTTTGAGAAATCTTGCACAGCAACTGTATGTTTTGTTTTATGACAACACACTTAACGGGACATCTGTCTGCAGGTCGTCGAAAAAGTCCCACAGTGCCAGTAAGAAACCTGAAGGCTCAAAAAGCACTCAGACCTGGAACCTAGAGGTCATTTAAGGAGATATCTAATGTTGAAGAACTAAAATAACTAAGACACTTAATAACCAGTAATCATATTTGACTCTCATGTTTGTTTGTTTTCTGTGCTGTTATTAGCAGAAGCCAGGTGGAGAGGAATGGAGGAGTTCTGTGGAATGGCTGCAGAAGAGAAGTCTGGAGGTCTCTTGTCTCACGCTCCCTCACCTCCTCTCTCTGTAAGTCAGGTCTAGTTATCTGTGATCGGAGTCTTCACTCTTTAGTCCTCTACAACATCTCCTCCACTGGCTAAATGGATCCAATTTTTGGAAAGATTTGAGAAGCTCCTCAAGTCCGATAAAGTGATTTTTAAAATCTTGTGCACAGAAGTTAGTTATCTAGAGTTATCGCGGTAATTCAGCCTTAATGCCAAAGCAACATGCAGCAGCGATGAATTTGCTCCTTCCTAATATTCGTTGCAAACATAGCAAATTGTCTGCCTAATTGGTTCAGTGAAATCATTTCTGCCATATTTCTTGCTCAGGGACCCAGTAATAGTAGTAGTGCCAGCGGTGGGACGCAAACCCATGACCTCTTGATGCAGAGACGAGGTTCCTTACCACTACTGTAGACCCTCCCATTCAAACATTCAAACCAAAATGTTCTGAAATCTGGTTTAAAATCTCAGTTTGAAAGTATTTAAAATTGAAAAATTGGATGTAAATGGGGTGTAAGAGCTGGATTTGTGTGTATTTGTGATTGCTGCAGGTCTCAAAAAGATGACAGCATCGATGTTCAACAGGAGTCCCTCACTGACTTTGAGACTCGTCTTTACCAGTGAGTGTCATGCATCTGGAAAGCAGAGATCCATCTTAAACTGAAAGAATTTAATGTTAGGATGTGGTTGGGTGCTATGTCGTATAGAAAATTATGCTTTTTTTGCATAAACATAAAAGCACTGATTAACACAACATGAAATTATTTAATAATTTACAGCTTTTTAATAACGATACTA
Source organism: Distichodus sexfasciatus (assembly GCA_032718565.1). Classification (NCBI taxonomy): domain Eukaryota; kingdom Metazoa; phylum Chordata; class Actinopteri; order Characiformes; family Distichodontidae; genus Distichodus; species Distichodus sexfasciatus. Next base: position 26,462 of record JAVGVS010000768.1, read on the forward strand.
GGGTAGCAACCATCCCCTATGATAGTGGTTATATAGAATTATATAGAAGTTGCATTAAAGATACTTCATATATTCTCTATACAAACATTTCTTCTGAATTATTCATATTGTGTTCTCCTCTTACAGAATGATTGAGACGTACCACAGCAGGATAAAGTGGCTCAATCAAGGCAGCAGGAGGGTAGGAATCTGGAGTCCTCAGCAGGGATTATCATGATGATTTATAGATTTTTAAAAACTTTTTTTACTATTTTGATGTCCAACCTCTTTCTATCTGAAAGGTGTTTGGGATGGTGAAAGGGTCCAGACTCGGGGTTGTTATCGACTCGTCAGACATCACTTGTTGTGAAGAGAGACTCTCAGATCTCAAGCAGGACCTCATGGTGACCTCCTGAATCATGAATCTTTTATCTTAAACTAAAACGATTAGTCTTTTGTAAGTGAGAACCACATTTTGGCATCTTCGTCTTTTACAGCTTCTTTTAGAGGAGCAGCTTTGCAGGAAGAAGCAGCTGTATGTTTTGTCCTTTGGGTCAGAGGTCACCAGACTTTGGGATTGTCCGAGAGAGGTTACACCACTAAGGTGAGCCCAGTTTTATTCCTGCTTCATACGCTCATTACATGTTCACTAACATCTCTTTATTAACTTTATTTGTCTGTTTGGGTGTATCTAAATATTGTCTATATGTTTATGGCTGTATATACTTTCAATTTTTGTTTTGTTTAACTTTTTTTATTGCATGCTTTTGTCAAATAAAGAACTTGGGAGAAGAACCTTCCCTTCAGAGTTCCTGTATAATAACAATCTGATGGTAAGTTCTCCCGTGTGTTGTGATGGTCGTTTTGTTTCCTCCAGGTTGCGTGAGCTTCAGGAGTGGATACTGCAGCTGAGACCTGCTGGAGGCTGTAACCTGCGGAGAGCTTTAGAGACAGCATGCAGACACACACAACTCGACTCCCTCGTCATTGTCCTGGGCTCTCGGTGAGACACCACAAACACACACAACTCTTCTCTTTCCATTCATCTGAAGGTACAAATGATGCATGTTTGCAATGTGATCTAGTTGACTCACAACAAAAGATATGTATTTACATGTATACTTCTTACTTTGCATGTGTGAGTACAGGCATTTTATAGTATTACTACTACCACTGTTACTAGAAATAATAATAATAATAATAATAATAATGATAATAATAATGAATTAGGTAGAATTATGCATTTAACAAAAACAATTAGTAAAATCCCAATATTCACATATCACTCTCTAGAATATTTTTTGAAGTAACATCATTTTAAAGTCTGATCTCTAGCACGCCCTAAACCAGCGGTCCCCAACGTGTAACAAACACAATAAAGGGCATCATATTTAACCTATTCACCAAGTGAGTTGCCTTACCCTCACCTGTAAGCCTCTGATGGAAGTGTTTGTCACACCCTACGGACTGCAATTGTCAATAATAATGACAAAAATTTTTTTGGAAAGGTGTTTTTATTCTTTCTGTGCAGTCCAATGCTGGTCCACGGTGCGGTAGTAGGGAACCCCTGACCCAAATGTTCAATATCTTGTCATTATCAATAACTAAGCACCAGATTCTGTTAATTGTCTGAGGTTTCTGGAGCACTAGACTGAAAAATACTCACCTAACAAAGATATGTCAGACTGCATTCCTGACTTTTATACTTCACCTGATTAGACTAAGCCTTAGTTCTTGTGTGGTGTGGTCCTTTGTTACCACTCGGCTGGATTACTGTAATGCACTTTATGTAGGGGTCAGTGCTTCATCCATTACGCATCTGCAGAGGGTGCAAAATGCTGCAGCTCGCCTTTTAACTGGCACTCGGAAGTTTGAGCACATGTCCCATATTTTAGCTTCACTACACTGGCTGCCCATTCCTTTTAGGATTCATTTTAAAATACTTTTATTTGCTTTTAAAGCACTCCATGGCCTTGCCCCATCCTGTCTGTCTGAGCTGCTACAGCCTTATACACCAACCTGCTCGCTCAGGTCAGCTGATCATCTGCTCCTGAGTGTACCCAGGACAAAGCGTAAGCTTAGAGGACATCGTGCTTTTGCTGTAGCTGCTCCCAAACTCTGGAACGATCTGCCATTAGAGATTAGACTGGCCTCTTCTCTGCCTGTTTTTAAATCCCAGCTAAAAACCCATCTTTTCACCCTGGCTTTTGACACCTTGTGAGATGTTTTAATGTATTTTATTGGTTTGTCTATTGTTCTTATTTATTCTTTGTACCTGGAAAGGTTTTTGAGCTTTTATCCCATTGAGCTTTACAAAAGCAGCGAAACATTGGAATTTACGTTCAAACATACAGATTGTATGTTTAAAATGAATTGGAAAATATAACAGAAACTAGTTATTTCTGGCATTCTCATGCTGATAATGATTTTCTTTTTAGGAATGAACTCCTCAACAATGTCTTATAGACTGATATCTTACATTTCAGACATTTCTATATCGTCTAAGTATATATTTCTGTCAGTCCCGACCAGGATGCAGGTGATGTTCTGTCCCTCATGGTCCATATTGTGCAGGAAATGTCCATTTGTGTCCATACCGTGGCCTACAACAACTACAGTCCAGCAGCCCTTGTGAGTTTAGAATGTTTTATTGGGTCAGTGCTGACATTACAGAAGCGTGATTACAGTCTCTGATTTCTGATGAGCGATTTTGTCTTTTACAGGAGACCGTAAAGAATGTTGCTAAAGTCACAGGAGGGAGGTATCACCTGTTTTCGTCTGCACTGGTAATGTGGATGAATTTGATCAAGTTTATATTTTTATGTACACTGTGTAGAAGGTTTAATTTGTGTTTACATTTTAGGGTGTAGTGGATAGCAGCAGTGACTTGGAGCCTTTGTGGGCTGAGATCAAATCTGCTCGGCATCTTCTCCACTACATTCAGGACATGCGGCAAAAACAACTCAGAGACTCGACTCCGTCTGTTCACTCAGAGGTAAGACCTCATTAGATTAAGAACGATGTAACACCAATTACAAGCTGTAAGCGAACGCAAAAGTGCCAGAAGACGCTTTTCGTAACTTGGCAACAACAAGCACCGAGAGAAGCGCTGAGAAAGTGCTCTGGAAGTGAGGTTTTGACCGCTCTCAGAGGAAAAACCGTGTTTGGTGGACACAGGCCATTATAGATTTATTTACTTCAAAATCAGGTTCCCTTTTTTATTTAGTCAACCACCAAACATGCAAAAAGGCAACATGAATTCTGGGTGCAGCTTTTGACAAAATTAACTCACTTTAAATGTATCCTGCCTTCAGTTATCTAGAGGTTTGGAGAACCTGTCACTGTCCGATCTGGACTCTGAACCACTGGAGAGAAGCGTTGACCTGAATGTCCAGCCTCCGGGTCATCTGCCTGTAACTTCTGAGGAGTGGCTAAAAACCAACGGTCTAAAAGGTGTCACAGTTTTTCCTAAACTAGATTTCGTGTCATTCCATTCCAGCAGGGATGTGCTGATTGTGTTCTAATTAGTTGTGTGTTTGTAGCCAAGAAGCTGAGTCTGTATCAGGTGTTGGCTCCTAATGTCTACTCCCCACTAGAGGGCTTTGTTCCAGTTCTGGGAAAGAGGGTGCACTCCACAGTACATGAGGTTGGATCACTGCTAAAACTGTGTGATGTTTGGTTTGCTTCTGGTGAAGCTGAATTAACTGGTAGTCAGATAAATGGTACTGAAGTGTTTCTGTGTTTTACATGAGTCATATTGAATCTTTACTTTAGCTCTGTGTTTGCTGGTGTTTATAGAAAGCCATGGTACAGCTTGAATGGCATGATGGGACGATGAGGAACGTCCATGTAGATCTGCCATTGCTGCAGAGTTACCAGGTACGTCATAGAATAGACTCCTCACTGCTGTTTCAAACTGATCTATACTGCTCCACACTGCTCTCTGCTACTCCATGCTGTTCCTTGTTGTTCCAGACTGCTCTATATTGCTCCATTCTGCTCAGAACTGTTCCAAATGGCTTAATATTGCCCTGTATTGCTCCCTGTTGCTCTGCACTGCTCCCTGGTGTTCCACTCCCCATCATACTGCTCCCTGCTCTGTTCCAAACCTCTTCCTACTTTTCCATACTGCTCTGAACTGTTCCAGACTGCTCTTCATTGCGCCACACTCCTCCCTCCTGCTCCATATTACTCCCTGCTGCTCTGAACTGTTCCAAACTGCTCTTTGTTTATTCACACTGCCCTCTGCTGCTCCTTACTGTTCCATACTGCTCCCTCCTGCTCCGAACTGTTCAGAACTTCTCTGTTGCTCCATACTGCTCCCTGCTGTTCCAGGCTGGTCCATGTTGCCCTGAACTGCTCCACTCTACTTGGTGCTGTTCCTTCCTGCCCCATATTGCCCCCCTGCTGGGCTGTGCTGTTTCTCTGAGTGTCTTGCTTTTATTTCTTTCTTTTGCTTATTCACTTGTTTAAAATGGCTTTTTAAATATGATTTTACTCAAATGTCCTCTCTCTCTCTCTCTCTCTCTCTCTCTCTCTCTCTCTGTCTCTGTCTATCTCTCTAGAAGAGGCTGGTGGATGCTGAGCGAGTGATGGAGGACCGGGTGCTGTGGTTGACCGCTGCTGGCAGCAGACAGATCTGGGGAGCAGTGTGTGAGCAGGAGTAAGAATTAGAGCTGCCTTGTTAGTAAGCTTTGAGGACCAAAAACAACCAAAAAAACTCAATAAATATTTATTATTTGTAATCAACATAACAAGTTCATTTAATAGTGATATTGATCTGAGGTCACTTTGCTTGGCCCAGACTAATACACAATATTATTATCAATATTATGCCAAAGCATAGACAGCCAAGAGGACAAACGAATCGATTTTCCAACCAGACATCTTGAGTCACAAATAACCAAAGTACTGCGTGCTTACTATGGACACATACTTCGAAAGGAATGGTCACTGGAGCAGGACATCGAGGAATACGATGAGGAAGACCGGCAATACAATGGCTCAAATTGCATGCTCGAAATCGATTTGCCCACAGATTATTCATCGATCAATCAACTTTGGCCACTAACCGACTAATTATGCCAGTGTTTTATCACTGATACTCTGTTTCTTCTTTCCGTAGGGTGCAGGTTCTGTTGGACATGTCTGCGTTTAGTGTTCACTATCAGCTCCATATCCAGCATGCTGTCCGGCTCCTGCTGGAGGAACAACTGCCCAACACACACAGCTTCAGTATCACAGCGTAGGCCTCAATTCTGCCTCAGCTAATGAATCTGCAGTGTTTCTGTGTGTTTCATCTAGTCACTAGAATTATGTTTAACTGTGATCAAAATGGTCAAGATTTGATAACGTACCTGCTGCTTTGAATGTGGTGCGAGACATTTCGGTACTAATATGTAGTAATGTAATATGGTATTTGGTCTTCAATTTTCCATTCCCAATATATTCTGTTTCTGGTTTTGAAGCTTTGGGTCAGAGGTCCAGACGTGGAGAGCGAAAATGGCTCCCCCCACCCGAGAAAACCTGCAGGACGCCTGGAGGTAAGAGCGAAATATTAAAAATATCATCAATATCAAGTAACTCCAGGTGTCCAGTTGATTGAGGACAGGGTTCAATAATAAGTTGTCCTTCAAAGGTCTTCAACACTTTACTCACTAGAGGTTACATTCTCTTATTTAGGCTGTGTGTGTGTTGTCTAGGTGGTTTCAGGCTCTGAATTGTGGAGGGGAGCGTGATACTCTTGCAGTTCTCCGGCATGCTGTGGAGACAGGTGTTCAGGGTGAAGAAGCTCTCACTAGAGGACTATACCTTTTCACTACCGGCGTGCCGGACCACGACTCTGTAAGCACCAGTTACAGCATTTAGAGATCAGACTGAAGTGCTGTAATCACTCATTCGTCTCAAAAGATGCTTATGTAGACGTTTAGAGTCATAAATAAGGGCTACATCCAAAACGGTCATTTTTCAGGAAATGGAAAAAACGATGTATATTCTGGATTTATGAACACTGTATATAAATATATGAACATTCATTGGTTAAATATTTCTAAAACTCTCAGGCCGTGGAGGGTCACAAACATCTTTATTTTATGTTATTTATTTTAGAACAAAAATCTGTAAAACAGCCTCAGGGTTTAACAGATTACGGTCATCAGAGGATTGACAAAATTATGGCCTTCCCATATAGTATTTTTTTTTTTGATGGACACTGGACTGACTCCATCACACTTTTAAACACCTCCCTTGGCCAGCGAACAGAGCATCTGCAAGAAATCATGTTAAGACTGAGGAACTGTGCCTCAGTACATGTTTGAGGACCAGCTTGTGTGTGGGTTTTAAGGGGTTTATCGTTAAAGCATTATTATGTGCGTGCAGTGTTTACGCAACTCTTTTGAATTAAAAACACAAACTGTGTTGAACGTTTTACATAATATGACACAGCCACTTTTACAGGCATTTCTCATGTTTCCTCTCTCGACTCTTCTTGATTCCTTCTACTGTGCTCATGGCTTCTAAGTAGTGTGTACGTTCTCCCCAGTCGGCTCTTACCGTCTCTGCGTATGCGTCCGAGGTCTGCGGCGATGGTCTACGGCTTCACGTGTGCCTGTTCACCCGGGAGAACGAGCTGCCCGGATGCCCGCTGCGCCACCGGGTGACCCGGCCTGATACGGCTCTGGCGCTTCGCACGCTGGCACACGCGGGCGTGGGCCGGTTCCACTGGATCACAGATACAGGTACAACTGATCGTTCAAATATATAATTAGATAAAAATAAAAGGTGATAATTAACATTTAAATAATTAAATATAATTATTGTATTTTAAGAGATTATTTCCTAAATTTATACATTATCCAGAGAATTTTGTCATTCTTTAGTTTCCGAAAATTTCCATTTTTAACTCTGATCTTTAGCTTTGGATGCAGAACTTGGACAGGGAAAGTGACTGAAAACTTCTTCTTGATAATCTCCTTGCCCTAGAGAGATGAGAAATGAAAACACACAAACACTCAGTTTCACCTTATTAACCTCCATGTGTACACACACACACACACACACACACACCAGAGACACACTGAGCTAATCAGCATTAATAGGCCCTGATGTGGCTACAGCACAGTTCACCAATTAGCTGTCACCTGAACCCTACCTAAATGTGTGTGTGTGTGTGTTTGTGCGACATGGTGAGACTGAATGGAAAATATTCGACTCACTCCCTTCATCCCCGCTGGTAGGCCTGGTGGAGAGCGATGACGTTATTGCCCTAATTGCCGAAATGGAGAAGGGAGCTTATTATTGGCAGAAGGTGAGAACAGACAGCCATGTTGGCAACACACACTCACACATCCTTGTACTTATATAGTAGTGAGGACCTCCACTGACTTCTATATTAATGTATGTAAATAATACTACACCTAACCCTAAACATAACCCTAACCATAACCTCAGTAACCAAAAGCTAATCTTTCTACACTTTTAGTTTTGCAAATAAACTTGTATTTTTATTTTATTTTTTTGTAAAAGAAGTGAGGACCACTAAAAAGTCCTCACTTCCCCAAAATGTCCTCACTCTGCTGGTTAAAAACTCATTTTGGTTCTCACTAAGTAGCAAGTACAAGAACACACACACCAACACACACACAGTCTCTGTATTACTATCTTTGTGAGGTCTTTCCATAGACTTCCATAATGACTAAAGTGCATAATTTTACACCTACACCTAATCCTAATCCTAACCTTAACCTCAGTAACCAAAAGCACATCTTTTACCTCTTTTAGTTTCTCAAATAAAACAAGCACATTTTCTATAGTCATTTTTCCTCATGAGGACCTCTCAGATGTCCCCACAAAGCCCAGAAAACAGATAAAAGTGATTGTAGGGGACAAAAGGTCCCCACAATGTTATCAATACATGAACACACACACACACACACACACAAACTGCCACATTACTTGTTTGGTATAGTTGAACTCATGCGGAATGTAAAGTTTTATTTATAGTAATTAAAGTTTTATTTGTAAAGGCGTAAAGTGATAGTTTGGACATTTTATCCACTTGTTATACACTGTATATACTGTATATGTTTTCTAATAATTCTGAATTAGAATAATTCTGATGACTAGAGGTATAATGAATATTAAGTTGAAATCAACACTGTTTTAGCATTGTGACACTGGCTTTCCGACTCTTGTTGGCCTCTCAACCTAAAAAGCATGAACCGTGCAAACAGTGGAGAATGTCTTTATACTCACTTGATCTGCGTTTATGTCTCAGGATGAGTTTAAGTGCAATCTGTGACGTATTTTCCCTCGAGTGCTTCCTCAGCTTTCACATCAGCCCACATGTCATACTGACCCCTAGTGGTGTGATTGCTCCTGATTTGAACTAACAATATTTCAAGGTTAAATTTTTAGAGTGCGCCTTTCAAAGTTGATATGTGAGCAGATGTCAGATTGTTTTATCCCGATGTAGATGAAGCTGTTGGCTCACATTCTGGACTTTTTATTGAGCAGTGCTGTGAGTTGGTGGAGTCTCTGGTTCAGCGGAGCTCCAGCGGGAACGCGGAGGACGAGGACGAGGCCTCGTTTCTGGAGAGCAGCAGCAGCCCCATCGTCTTGCCCCAGCCTGGACAAAGGAGGCACAAACTGCCCCCACCCAGACCCACCCAGCTCAGCTTAGCCCGAATGGTCAGCACAGAAACACAGTGCTGACGTTCCATTATACACACACACACACACACACACAACTCTAACATCAGCCAGACATTTCAATGCAAACCTGACGCTTTGATGTGAACTTTGTGACAGGACTTTTAGAATTGTTAGATTCTATTACTCTTTCAGGGGAGTTTTCTGAGGTTGAGACTTTACTTTAGATCCTTAAAGGCACATAAAGATTAAGCGTAATTTGGAGTGTAATACGATTAAGAGATCAAGAAGGATGGAAAGAGAGGGAAGTCATTCGCCAAATGCATCTATTATCCTTTAAATTTACAAGGGGTCAGCGTTCATCACCATCATGTTATGAACAATCCGACAACAGAGAATTGTGAAATGGAAGAATTTTTCATTTCAAAAGTACATATTTTCAAAATGTAAATAAAAACGACCAAGTTCGTAATTCAAAAATAGAAATATTTTGTGCTTCAAAAATGTATGTGAAGAATGATGAACACCAGAACCAAAAAAATAAAAAACTAAACAGTAAAAACTAGGGAAGCATTTCCCCAGGAAAATGCCAATGTGATTGCTCCAGTTTTGTGGCTGTGACGAGAAATCTGGCCGAGAAGAATGCAATGCAGTGCATTGAAGTGAATGGGGAAAGAACGAGGGATGATAAAAGAGAGAAAAAGACAAGTGCGGGTTAAAACACATTCAGAATCATGTTGATTTTGAACAGACCCAACAAGATTTCGGGATGCTGCGATCGCAACTGTTAACGCAAAGTCAGCCAATCCCTGCAAATTCATTAGTGAGTGATTATTTGTCACAGTGAACACAGCACAGCACACAGTGCACCACAACCAAATGTGACCTCTGCATTTAACCCATCCGTGAAGGAGCAGTGGGCAGCTAACAAGGGCAGGGCCCGGCGAGCAGTGCGTGGGGTCGGTACCTTGCTCATGAGTACCTCAGTGGTAACTTTAGCGGCCCTGGATTCAAACCTGCAACCTTCTGATCACGGGGTGAACACCCTACCATTACGCCACCAACTGCCGATCATACAGTTTAGACTAATTACCGCAACATTGCTGCAGATTTACTGCAACAAAACGTCTAAAAACACCGCAACTGTCATTACAATTTTTTAGAAAAGCTGCCGCAAAATCAGCTCTTTTAGGCCGCAACAATGTCAAAAAAGGCCTGCAAAATCTCGGAGGGACTGAATGACGTATTACATTGGAATCTGTTTACAGAATTAATCTGACTCCATGCCTCTTTGCGAGCAGTGATCTTGGGGCAAAAAATTCACAAGGTTCCTCCAAGTAAAGTTATAAGTCCTCAGCCCTCTGAGACCCTCAACCGTTCGGGGGCCTCTGATTACGAGCCTCAGCCATGCTGACAGTTTTGACAAAATATGCGGATGGAATTGATCGAGTCATTTAAAAGAGTTCTGATTTGTGTCCCCTCACAGGGCTATAAGGAGGAGAAGCGCTCAGCAACATGGAGACCAAGCAGCGCTAAAGCCGTCATTCCTCCAGGTGAGTGACTCCGCTATCCTGGCTGCCCTGAAGAGTGAAAGTGAAAAGTGAGCGATTATTTGTCATTTTGAACACAGCACTAAGAAGGAGCAGTGGGCAGCTGACGTGGGCAGTGCTCGGGGACGGTATCTTGCTCATGAGTACCCCCAGTGGTACCTTTACCTGTCCGGCTCTAACCGTTACGCTACCAACTGTAACCGTGTTTTTGATTGTCCTGTGTGAATCTGAAGCTTGTTGTTGAAGCGCAGTTGCTGTTTTGATTCTGTCCAATTAGCCAGGGTTTAAGATTTCCAAATCCAGTTTTGTATAATGTTCATTTGAATGTACAAAAACGCATTATTCAAAATACATTACAAAACGTTGATCTTTATGAGGTTAAATAGTTTGCATCCAAATGCGTTGTTGAATGTAGGATTTCTAGCTGTGCTTCTTGATTTTGTTGTTTTTAGCCCCACTGGATGGTTTGGACCTGGTCAGGCCGGTAAAGTCCAGTGCTAAGCAAAAATCCATCAAAACATCCCATTCTGTTTTCTATTTGGAGAACGGTAACACGGGTAAGTGCCGAGGCCCCTTGCAAACATTTAAAGGTCCCATATTATACAATTTTTTCACCAAGTTAAAATAGGTCTGTGAGCTCCTCTAAACATGTCCCTGAAGTAGTTTGCTGAAAATACCTCTCAGATTAGGCGTTTTCACCTGCTTTTTACCCCTCTATTTCAGTCCCTTTCAGAAAAGGCTTTTCAATATTTTTGTTACAGGTGCGGTTTTGAAGACATCTCTAAAACCAAAGAGTGTGAGGAAGATTATCAACACTGTTAAACTTCCTAAACGTGAGGACGTCTGCTCCACCAAACAGGTTCCAAACTAGTCTTAATTTTTTTAAAATTATTTAGAGACACTTTAATAAGTAACATTTCTTCGTTAATCTTAATAATTGATTTTTTGTTTTATCTGGCTGTGCTTCTGCTTTCTCTTGTAGTGGATGAAGCAGTTTGGCATCAGGAGTTTGAAACTGGACCTCCACAAACTGGTCTCTGGCCCGTCCTGCACCCACCGCAAACAAACAGTGCCAACGGTCGGCAGAAGTGTTTCTGCGAAATACTGTGCTATCTTCCCCAGCGTAGAGCTGAATGTAAGCCAGAACCCCTCACTAGGGGTCATCCGATTTGTTTTTTCAGGGCTGATATTAATACTGATTATTACTATTATTACTATTACTAATTGATATTTTGAACCAATGTGTCCACTGTAAAAATGGAAATTGGTGTCAAAAATTGGAATAACAAATATTTTAAAACATTTATTTAAATGCCTTTTGGCATATGTTTAATTCTGAGAACTATTCAGAATGTTTTAACACAAAAATTTCTTCATTGTCATCCTTTATTCTTGATAGGCTAAACTTAAACTAACAAATTAGATTAGGGACAGCAAGCCCAGAATCCCCAACCCAGCCATGCTTATTCAAAGGACGCAGCCCAGGTTTCTCCTTTAAGACAAAATGTAGCATAAAATGTAAGTTGATATTCTGTTGTTATTATGAAACACTTAAAAATGACTTATTCTATATCAGAAAGCACGATATACTTGATGTAAGGTTGCAACTGATTTCGGCTAAACACGGCACGATACCACTTTTTAATGTCCGATACCGATACCAATATTGTAAATTTGATTATCTGCTGATACGATACAAATCCGATACAGTCTCTGAGTCTTATTTTTTAAAATAATGTTTTAATACGTGACTGAGATGATTCCGTTATGCTTAAAGAAATACTTGACTTAAATCCTGTTTTCCTACTAAAACAATTACTGTACTTAAATTACTTTTCCACTGAAAAAGTAGAGTAACTGATTACTGTTCATTTTTAGGTATTTTAATTACAGTTACTTATAATGTACTTAAGTCAACTTGTAAAATAATTAAACTCGCTGAATATCATTATTTAATGTTATTAATTTATCTTCTAAAGGTAAAAGTAAACTCTGCCTCTTTAAAATCGTCGTAGTGCAGGTGCACGTGATTTCGCGCCAGTTTGCTGCATAGTCGTATTCTAAAGCGGAAGATGACGGACTCGGCTGAAACGAGTGGCTGTTTTACGAAATGGAAATATTCCCATCACTTCACTTTTCTGAAACAAGCAGACAAGAACATTACAGTAATATGTAAGCTATGTCCTGGGGAGAAAAAACTATCGGCCGCTGTCAATAGCACGAGTAATCTACTGAAGCACCTGACACGGCAGCATAGACGAACCCTTCTGAGTGATCCTTGTTATCATCGACGGATAACACCGCGGCAACTCCTGCTAAGCAGGCAAAACTTGATTTTACTTCGGCAGCGCAGAAAGTGTCTGAAGGTGAGCTTAAAAAAATTATTGCATTTCTACTGTTTGTCCACTCAAGGTTTATAGGGATTTTAAGAAGTATTTAGTTAAATTACTTATTGAGTAATTAAGTTACTTTTCAGACACAGTAATTAGATAAGTATTTTAAATACAACATTGATTAAGTAATTAGTAATTAGTAATTAATTACTTTTTTAAAGTAACTTACCCAACACTGCTCATAAGTATATGCTAAATTATTTATTATTAAAATAACATCTCAAAAATGATTCCTTTAAACGCAGTTGTGTAATTTTGTGACGCTCCCTAATCCTGTGCCACTAAAACCATCAGGAACACAAAGACTGTGAGTGAGACCGATACGAATCCACGTATTGGAGCGGAGCCATCTCTGATTTTGGTGTGGTAAAAATTGTCACGGTTCAAAAAAGGTTGACCACATACCACAGAGTGGTGACTTCAGACTGACGGAAGCGGCTGCATCAACGTGCATTTTCGTTTAGCAGTTTTTTCGAAATGACTATCGATAACCTTAAATATGCTCAGTATCGGCCAGGTATAATCGGTCGACCCGCTTCCCTACAATGACCTATAAGCAAAACCTCAAGAGATGGTCACCTTGCGTAAAACTCATGACTCCAGAGAGAGCGAGATGACGTAGGCCGTGAGTGACGTGGCCTCACCCGTGTTCTGACACGTCAGTGTAATGACGGATCATTAGCTTAACGATCATTTGCTAAGTGGAGCGTGGCCCCTGAGAGCCGTTTCTAACCCGCGGGGTTGTTATTCTTCCATTGCAAGGGATGCGTGAGGCACCTGTTCCTGAGTGCGGGCGAGATGAGACTGTACCTGGTGGAGACGGAGCGGCTTCTGCAGCGCTACGTCCAGAGGATGAAGTGGCTGCTGTCAGGTATAAGAACTATAGCACTAAAACAAATTCTTGTAAAATGAAACGATAGAGACCAAAGTTACATCCCAAACCGCATTGATCCGCACGATCATCAGACGTTTCAGAACCTTGAAAATGTGGTTAGACATGTTTTTAGAGTGGGCTTACCTTTTGATTATGTTTTCATATAAAAGATTTTAGTAAATAATGAATGAAGGGCTGAGGTTGTGTTGCACTCCCGCAGGCAGCAGGCGTGTGTTTGGCTGTGTGCTGGAGCAGGCCGTGTGTGTGCTGCTGGACGTGTCCGGCTCCATGGCCCCTTGTCTTCCCGAACTCCAAAGAGAGCTAGCGGCGCTGATCTGGGAGCAGCTGCACACTGCCCGTGTTAGGTGAGCTCAGAGATGGCGTTGATGAATTACATCACACTGTTATCTATTAAAAAAGTCCAGTCGTGAATTGACATGAAGCCAGTACTTGGATGGGAGACTTAACTGTTGTTGCTAGTAGCTGCCGTTAGAGGTGCTGGTGGGGGGACCAACAGGGGAAACATCTGGTGGTCTGTGTGGATCCCAATACCCCAGTGAAGTGGGGGGGGAGCTACGCTGTAACAACGTTGCTGACCTTCTGATGAGACGTAAAAGCAAAGCCGCAAAAGATGTCCTGCTAAAATAATCGTATGACCATTTCAAATCTGAGGTCTCATTTGCAAGTGAGTTCAAGTGAGTGATTATTTGTCATTGTGAACACATCACAGCCCTGTGAGCAGTGCTTGGGTACGGTACCTTACTCATGAGTACCTCAGTGGTACCGTTACCAATCCGGAATCCGAAACCGACAACCTCCCCAACACATTTCACACCACATTTGTGGTGCACCGTGTGCTGTTACGGCACTGGGCCTTTGAGATGCACACGACCACAGACCAGTTACCAAGTCTAAACTACAGGTGGTGCGACTGCTGGTATGTCGTGGTGTGTGTGTGTGTGTGGAAAAGGATGAACATAGTGGCGTTTTCGGGAGAGGTGTGTGTGTGGCAGTCGGAGCTGGTGGAGGCTTCAGAGGAGAGATGTAGAGAAGCAGAGACGTGGCTGGGTCAACTTAGTACACACGGAAACACCTCCATCCTACATGCCCTGCAGGTATACACACACACACACACACTACATGCCATGCTCTTTCACACATCCACAGACATGTCACAAAGTATTTTCATATCTTTGCATTATCATACTGTGCAAATGTCTTTGGCCGACCCTCATTACTTAATGTTTCTAGGGAAACATGTACATGTACAGTGATTGTTCTGACTGTGGGCTCTTATTCATGAGTGTGTTCTTAGACACCTTGAACATTTCACAAGATAAGCTCCAATAGTTTCCAAAAAATAAACAACGCTTTACCGCTTGTGCTTTACTGTAATTCCCGTAATTACTATAATTTAACTGTCATCAATTTGCCTCTTGTTTCAACAAAACACCATCTTCCACAAACACATCTACAAATCTCTGTAAATATGCTATAAATATTATGTATTAATATGAATATGGAGTAATGTGTGACGCTGTACTCTGCCGCTCAGGTGGGCAGTTTGTTTGGAGACTCTGTGGGTTTGTATCTGGTGAGTGATGGACGATCCGACTGCAGTTTCAGCATGATGCTGAGAGAGGCAGAGCGACTGACCACAGAGAGACACGTCACCATCCACACCATCACACTCCAGCATCACGACCGGTCAGCAAATGTATTAAAATCAAATTTAAACCTGTAGCTCATTGTGTTTACTGAAAATAACTCGCACATTTTAACTTTAAAGACTTTTTTAAAATAGCTGAACCTATTTATATATATATAATGCCGGTATTATAATTTGCCATATTTTAATAAACAGATTTTTAATAATGGTCATATTAAATTGATGGGTAAATTAATTAAATCACACATTTTAATATACAGTACATGTAATAAATGTAAATAGAGTTTAGAAAAATCTCAAAATGAATAATCATTTTGTGAAGTTTAGAACATCACTAGGTTGCAGAGTAAGTGCAGATTGTGTAGATCCTGAATTTAAAAGATTTATTTTGAGGTCTGTTTGAGATTTTGGTCAAACAATTTTTTTTGTAGAGGTTAATTGAACATTTATTAGACTTTTCCCCTTAATAGTGAAGTTGTGGAATTTCTGAAAAGCCTGGCCCACAAAACTGGAGGCCGATTTCACCAAACACCTTCACACACGGACACAGAGTCGGCTAATCAGATCCTGTCTCGAGGCCTAAGTGAGGGAGAGGTGAGAAAAATCATAGAACAGTCATCATATTAATCAAATGACGGATAAAATGACATTCATTGCATAGGTTTAATTTCATCATAGATTTTTTTCTGTAGCATAAATGAGATGTGCTCACACACGCACACACACAGAAAGAGAGAGACTTTTTGTCCTCTTTGTTTATCTGTGTGAATGTTCCAACGCAAAGCCTAGCTCAAGAACGATAGCTCAATGGTACGAATCGAAGACAACAAGCTAATCTGACAGTTGTCCACGTACGTTCTCATAGGCGTCAGCACTCCCTGATTTTGATGGTGACGACCTGAAGAGATTGAAGGAAGAGATTGAAAAGTTGAGGATGTTCCGGAAACAAGCCAAAGCTTTCAGGTTCGTATGACGTGGCATTGTTCCTGGTTCTGTTTTCTTTTTGGTATCAGTACAGGTGGAGTGTTAAGAGAGTGGTGTTAAGTTGTTTTTGGTGATTCTTTGACAATACAAAAGTAATTTGTCTACTTGGTTTCTCTGTAGGGAAATTCTACTGAAGAAGAATGAGGATGCAGTGTAATGGAAGAACATGTTTGAACTTTATTTAATATGTGGACTGACAAGGGCATTTAAAGCCTGGATTTAGGACCAGTGGGGTTAGTGTGTGAGGAAAAATTAATTGCAAATATACAGTATATTATATGACATATGGTTGTTTTTTCACTTTCTTCTAACAAATAAAGTTGTAAATTTGTTTAAAAAGCAATAAAACATCTAAATCTGCTCAGAATACAGTTGTAGAATGTGTGTGCATGTGTGTTATCAGTTATGAGGTTCAGTGCATGCTTAGGCCAAATATAAAAAATAAACCTAAACATTTGATATTTTAACTATCCCATTATTTATTTATTATTCAATTTATCCCATTATTCCAATTATTCCAGTCACTATTTTTCTGCCCCTCAAAAAAATACATTTTATATAAAAGCAAGGAAATATTTCATTTGGTCTTATTTAGAGTGTAGGCTTTTAGAATTAATTTTAATGTTTTGGATAAAATGACATAAAATATCACATATATATATATTATATATATATATATATATATATATATATATGCCCGCCCTGGCAAAGGGGGTTTTGGACGGTATCAGCATAAACTGGCAGCAAATTCCTTGATTATTTACCGAATGAGTATAGTTCCTAGCCATATCGGCCTATAAAATCGCAACTTTTCATTTTCCGCCAGTCTTAGTACACGATGCAACTACAGAAGAGTCAAGTTTTAAATAGGAAAAATATCAAACTTTAGTCATTTTATAGTGAGAGATGCTAATGGTCTAATCGGGATTCAATGATTTATGCTAAGCGTTAAAAGGGTCACTCAGACCCGGCATCGGGTTGAATGGATTAAAAATGGTAAAACACATCTATATAACTTTAGGGAGTTGGAAAATGAGCCTATTAAAAAGTGAGGTTCTTTATGTTAGGTCAGGATTAGCTGTAGAATTATATACATCTAGTCATTATGGGAGGCTATAGAATGTCCGTACAAAGATAGTTTTACAAGTTTGTGTGTGTCTGCAGGTAGTTATGGCGTTGTGGGCACCTTTTTGTCCCCTTAAATCGTTTTTATTTATTTTTGGGGGGCTTTGTGGGGACATTTGAGAGGTCCCTGTGAGAGAAATGACTTGATAGGGACTTGAGAAACTAAAAGCCGTAAAAGATGTGCTTTTAGTTACTGAGGTTAAGCAAGAAGTTAGGATTAGGTGTAGGTAAAAAGTTCATATACATCTAGTCATTATGGGAGTCTGTGGGAAGGATCTCACAAAGATAATACGATTCTCTGTGTGTGTCCCACGAGGAGGACGCCTTACAACCTTTGGCGCATCGCTTCCTAAAAGTTCTCTTAAAGGTGACGTAATGTCCTAACCTTTACAGAACATTGAGACGCTCCAAAACGTCCTCTTTGGTTAAGAAAGTGCTGGTGCTCAATGTCTATTATGCGATTTTAGGGACGCTCCATTTGGTTACTTTGGTCACATAAGAACGTTATAAAAGCGACATTCGACGCACCAGAACGTTCTCATGGTCTTTAGTCATATAATAATGTTCGCAATAATGACTTTATAGGAGGACGCTCATATTGGTTATTTTATATCACATAAGAACGTTATAAAGAGGATATTCGACGCACAGAACGTTCTACATGGTCTTAGTCATATAATAACGCCTCGCATTACTTACTTTTAGGAGGACGCTCTTATGCTGGGTTATTTTACGGTCACATAAGAACGTTATAAAGAGGACATTCGGGACGTTAACAGAACGCTTCCTCACATGGTCCTTCTTTAGTCATAATAACGTTCGCACATGACTTTAGGAGGACGTTCTATATTGGTTATTCTATGGTCACATAAGAACGCGAAAGAGTGACATTCGACGCTAACAGAACGTTCTCACATGGTCCTCTTTTAGTCATATAATAACGTCCGCAATAGGACTTTAGGAGGACGTTCTATATTGGGTTATTTTACGTCACATATATCGCTATAAAGAGGACACTGGACGCTAACAGAACGCTCTCACATGGTCCTTTAGTCATATAATAACGGCCCTCAATACGACTTTAGGAGGATCGCTCTATACGGGTTATTTTACGGTCACATAAGAACGCGGTAAAGAGGACATTCGGGACGTTAACAGAACGTTTCTCACAGTATCTCTTAGTCATATAATAACGTCGCATTACTTAATTTTTAGAGTGACGCTCTATATTGGTTATTCTATGGTCACATATATATATATATATATATATATATATATATATATATATATATATATATATATATATATATATATATATATATATATATATATATATATATATATATATATATATATATATTCATTCATTTTCCTAACCGCTGTAATTCAACTAGTTTCCAGGGACGGGCAAGGCAAAGTATTTTTGAATTGTAGTACCACTAGAAAAATTATGGTAGGCATGATTTCAACCACCAACCAGTAAACGCTAATTTGATTGGCTGGAGGCAGTCATCATAACCCAACCAAAACTCCACTCTGATTGGTTGCAGGCAACGCCGCTAAAGCATTTGGCGCCAATTCGATTTTTTTTTCTGTTCGCCGGCTCTGCTCTGTGTACTCGCCTTGCACTCAAGTGGAAAATGCGTCGCCAGGTCAGTTAATTTTATGTTCATTTATGTATTTGTGTTATTCGTTTAGCTTTTGTCTTATACCACCCGAATGCTGTACATTTGCATTGCCTCTCTTCCCATCAGCTAACGTTAGCTAAACGTTGGCCATATTTAAAATGGAATTGGAATTACTGAAAACAACCGTGCCTAAAATTCACGTTTTACCGAGCTTGACGAACAAGCATTGTTCGTCACTAAGTCACTGCGCTACCAGGGCTAGGCTGATAGTCAATCAAGCTAAATCAAAATATATTCATCAGCTGTCTCTTGGCTAAATTTCTAAGCGCAGCAGCATTCGCTAATTTGATTGGCTGAGGTAGCACGGATTTGTAGAAGTCACAATCAGAGTGGCGCTAATGATGAATCATAACCCTAACAACGCCCACTCTGATTGGCCAAGCATTTGGCGCGTAATCAGAATATTTCTTTCTTCGACATCGGCCTGCTCAGCGACCATTTTGGCGCTAGTGGAAGATATAAGGATGTGTCAGTTAATTTTTATGTCTATTTATATTTGTACAAGCTGTAATACACTTCCAGTCAGCTTGTTAAAGCAGGGTTAATGCTGTTATGTTCAGGAATTTCCTTCATGTTAGATTTTTTTGGTATTTTTTATAACCAACTTCAACCTGCTGTGGCTATTAGGCTTGTAAAACGAGGCTCATTGGCTCTCCTCTGCTTCATCATATCTTCAAAATGTAGGCCTATGTGTTGTCCGTAAGTGTTACTACTGATAGCTAAGGTGGGTATAAAACAGTGACATTGAGTTTAGACAAAGACACTGATTTTTTTTCTTTACTTTTTGTCGCTTTTTCCAATAATGTGCTTTTTACAGTTGTCTTTTTCTATTTGGGCCTGTTTGGTCCCCTTTTGATTAGAAGCGAACACTAATTCTGTACTGCAATGAATGCAATGTTTTCATACATTCATACATTTTTCTGTGCTTTCCAGACCTCTTTCTTGAACTCCTGCCCTCCTTGTACAAGCTATGATGTCATCTCAGAAGGTATTTTATCTTGGCAAAAAAGAGTTTTCAAAATTACAGCAGCATATTGCTGACAGGCCAGAAAAAATGGGATCAGATTCACATTGAAATTAGATTATTTTTAATGATGATTTTCACCTTAACACAATATTTTTATGTTATACAAGAGATTTTTTACATTATTAGGATATACAAAAAATAATGCTTTTATACAGGAAACTTCTGTTATACTGTTATGTTAAAACCTACATGAAGTATAGAAATAATCAAATTGTATATATATCGTTATTTAAGGATTAGTTCAGCCCAGAATTGGGCCTCTAGATCATTTATTCATCTCCATGTCATCCAAGATGTTCATGAACACTCTTCAGTCAAAAATAAATTAACATGACGTGACAAATGTTTCCTCAAAAATCTTAATTCTTTTTTGACTGATGAAAGAACATCATTACGACTTGGGGATGAATAAATTATCAGGAAATTTTTTGATGGAGCGGTGAACTAAACTTTACAATTTGTTAACAACATCCTGGTCAATTTTATTGTCCAAAGAATATTAATGCCAATGAAAACAAACAGTGAAAGTAGGCTATGCTAAAATCACATCATCTGTGTAACATTTCAATTTAAAACAAATATAATACTTTATAATGCAGAAGTTTAAATTCACTAAACTAAAATGGCAGTGAATTAACACAGGCACACTGATTAATTGCATAATATTTGATTACCCATTACTGCTATCATAAAAAAAAAACTTGTAAATTTATACACAATTGTACCTTATCCTCTTGGCGCTTTTGTCTATTTTAAAATGGCACGGCTACATGCAGCATTGCTAATTCTCTGAAGTCTGAATCACATTCATAAGCCCCATCCATTTTTGACAGTAAATAGGAAATATTTCTATGGCATTTACAGATGGAAAAATATACTCAGCACTTAAGTTATACACTGAGTGAAAGCAGGCCTATCTCAAACACATTAAACTGTGCAAGTAGTGTCTCAGTCAGCAGCTGCTACTTTAAAATCGTTTTTAGATAAAGAAGTTTAAACTAGATGTTAACTATCTTTTACTATTTATTTTAAAACCTTATTATACATGTTTCATGTTTAGGACAAAATTGGATTATGCACAGTTCCAAGAATAAATAAATACATATGTTCATCTTATTTGTTTGATTGGATTCGGCTTTTGTCAACTTTCAGTACCATTTTTGTTTTATTTATCCAGAAATATTGAAAATTTCTAAAGGGGTTACAGACTTTCAAGCAGCACTGTATACACCTGAAAGTAATTAAAAGCAAATAAAAAAAAGTGAAGTGATTTGTAAATATTGTTATTTATGCTTTGTTTCAGGCAGCAGGGGAACAGCTTGGGACATCTCTGAAGATAGAGACAGTGCCTGATATATGCACACACACACACAAACACCATACACAATAATACTGTATATAGTATATAATTGTAATATAAATGTCTTTGTTGTTACTGTATCCCAATGTTTTGATAAACGTTGTAAGTTTTTGGCGGCAATAAAGCCAATTTGAATAAACTGATTTGATTGACCTCTCTGCCCCTTCTTCTCTCCTTGTTTTGATTAGGTTCTGTAGACAAAGTACCAGTGCGAAAGAATTGCTGCAGTAATATCAGATTGAGCCCCTAAAGTTTCCCTGTAATGTTAATAAAGGCTCTGGAAATCATTCAGCAAATGTGATGGAAGGACCTAACAACAGAACCAGAAAATAACATTCTAGGTTGGTATCCTGGAAGGTTTTGGAAACGTTGTGAATGTGCATAGAGACCTATAGGAATATCCCCATAGTAGTGGTCCCCTAAAAGTCCCAAGAACATCCTGAATGTTCTGTGAAGGTTCCCCAAATAACGTCTCCCAACCCTTTAAAGAACCACATCATGACCTTCTTAGAATCGGTTCTGGGGAATGTTACTAGCACCGCCCTTGACATTCAGTGTGCATTGCTCCAGAGAACGTTGTGGGAACGTCAACTTTCAAAGTAAAATATGGTCCCAAAACGTTTCAAGAACGTCCTTACTGTTAGAAGGTCTCCCCAAATAACGTCCCCCCAAACCTTAAAGAACCCACATCACACCGGTTTTAGAACGTTCTGGGAACGTTACTAGCAAACGTCCCAATGACTAGTGGATGTTCTGAGAACGTTGTGGAACGTCAAAATTCTAATAAAGCATCCCCCAAACGTTCCAAGAACGTCCTGAATGTTTAACGCCCTCAAATAACGTCCCCAACCCTTTAAAGAACTCCACACCGTGACCGTCTTAGAACGTTCTGAGGAACGTTACTAGGCAACGTCCTTAACACCAGCGGGGACGTTCTGAGAACGTTCTCGGAACGTAAAATTTCTAGCGGGGGTGTAACTGTAACGACAGAACGGGACTCTCTTCCCGCGCATGCTCTGTCGCAACTTGACGCTCGCGCGCTGCTATAAAGGCAGAGCGGCGCGAGACGGCACAGGGAGCGCGAGGCTTGTCGCGAGAAGCGCATCGCTGATTAGAGACGTCAAGGTAAAAACATTAATTTTATTACAACATCTATTAAACACAAACCCATTTCTCCCCGGGATCGGAGCAATCAGTCGCAAATGTACAGACAAATGTATTTATTTATTTATTTAGTTTTACTTCTGTTCAGCAGTCTTGGTGTCAAATAAAGTTGTACGTAAGTTTAATGATAAAGTATGTAATAACGTTTAAAAATATTTGTGTAAATGATCAGTAAAAACAATAAGCTAAAGACACTTTCAAAACAGTTGGATAATTTGTGAAGCTTTAGGGTAGTAAAAACATAATTACAAATTAGACACAAACCCTTTATCCCCGGATCCGGATCAATGACTCAGTGTTTGAGGAAAATATCAAACTATTTTATGATTTTTTTTTTTTAGAAGAATTGTTCAGCCTCCTAGTGTCTTATACAGATGTGTATTTGTTTAATTGCAAAAATGTAGTTACAATTAAAAGCTAAAGTGTAACTTAACGGTGAAAACAATTAAGTAAAGAAAAATTCTAAGCTTAATAAAAGATACACGCCTTATTTAAAATGTTGGTAAAGTTTGGGCTTTAAAATAAATTTCAGGAATAATATTTAGGAACTTCAAGATGAAAAACAACATCAATTAGACACAAACCCTTTTAACCCCGTGATCGTTTGTCGTTTGTAATGTGCTTTAAAATGTTTACCGGTATGATCATATCCGCATTGTTAATATTCTCTAACAAATAAAAAGATGCTTTTCTCGTCTTACTTAATTGCAGAATCATAATATATTATCATTTCTTTATAATTTCACGACATTTTAAATAGGCCTGTTTTAAACAAATAAGGGGTAATTGTGACAAGACGTTTTTAATTAAAGCTGAAGGTTTTGAATGACACATTTTAGAGTCTGTTATTCAAAACCTTCAGGGTCACACATCCTGTCATTTATTAATTTAACACATTTCCTCTGTTTTCCTTTCTTGTTTCTGGGATCTTCTCCCATTTGATTACAATTGTAGTAACCACTTTTCAATGCTTAGACGCCATGTGAAGTTTCAGTCTCACACCTATTTATTCATTTTAATAATACACGGTAGACATTTTACATCCATTTTATTTCAGATGTAGGGTAAAATAACTGCTTGACTGAGTTTAACTTAAATCATTTTACTTGAATGCTTGTATATATCTATTTTAGAATGTTTTTGTGTCACCTTCTTATTTTTCTTTATTGGAATTTTATGTTTAGGATATGTTTTGTAATGGTGACTTTGTCATATTTATGGTCTTTTTATGTTACTACAGCGTCATAACTTTTTAAATAATAATGTTACTGCTATCTCACTACTATTATACCACCATGGTTCCACAGTACATTTTGATAGGGATGTAGACTGATCTCACTTCAGTTTTATTTTAAAAACGAGTTTTACCTTCAACCAGATATAATGTTGGAGGAGTAATCGTCTCCATACTATGACTTTTATAATAATTACAATTATTTTTATTTTTGATAGACTACCTTGCTGTGAAATGACCTGAATCCGTTTCACTGATGGCAGAAGGGTGTCAAGTTTAGTCTAATTTTTACATTTAGTCATCAGTCGCTCTCTTCTTCTTTAATATTTTGGTCATTTATGGGAGGTGACTTGATTTACATTGACTGGAGGATAAGGGACATTTTTGTCATCATTTGGCTGAAATACATGTGTCTGGTCATTGTGTATTTCTTTTTTAAATTGATTACTACAGTTACATTAAGGAGCATGTACATTTGATATGGAAGAATACAATTTTGGAAAATTTCTTAATGTTGTATAATATTGTTTTCCAGTGTTGTAAGACACTTAACATGTCTACTTAATATTTTATAATTACACATAGGTATAATTATGCTAAATCGTGTTTAGCAAAAATTTATTTGGATAAATTGAGAATAACTTTCACTAATCCAAATCTAGGACTATCCTTAAGTGAAAAATCTCAAAAAATCTTCTCACGGACAAATCCCAGATAAACTCCTCAACGTATTGCTTAAGGAAAGTTTTTAACATTACTTTCAAATGAATTCCATGGATTTAAACTGAGAAAAATCTAAGTGTGATCTATCTTAAGGAGATAAATCCCAACTAAACCCCCTTATGCTAATGCTTAAACTATATTGATGTTGAAGATATTTTTGCATCACACTGCATTAAGAAGCAATCAACTTCACCTCTCTGCTCTCTGAAGTGAATTATGCATCCTTTTCACTCATTCTTAAGCAGATCCGTTTCACAGCGTCCACACGTTCGTCCATTCTCATCGCCTGCCTTCTCTCGCTCGATAGGCTGACTGACGGAGGAAGAGGAGGAGAAGAAAGAAGAAGAGGAGGAGGACTTATCTGAACCTAACAGTACATTATGAAGGAGAACGGGTCTTCGTGTCAAGTGGAGCAGCTGCCCTGTGCATGTCTTTTGGACTCCTCAGTTCCGGGCCTCCGTCCTCAAATTCACAACTGCAGCAGCAGGGCGTCCGGTGGCACAACAGCGGGCACAGCAGCGGGGACCGGGGTCCGAAACAGAGCCAGTGGGGCGGTGGCCTCCGGCTGCAGTAGCCCCGACTGCGCCATGTCCCGGAGAACAGGAGGGAAGGCG
Source organism: Distichodus sexfasciatus (assembly GCA_032718565.1). Classification (NCBI taxonomy): domain Eukaryota; kingdom Metazoa; phylum Chordata; class Actinopteri; order Characiformes; family Distichodontidae; genus Distichodus; species Distichodus sexfasciatus. The sequence continues at coordinate 51,495 of JAVGVS010000768.1, forward strand.
CTGGTGACCGGAGGTGCTGGATATTTCGGCTTCAGGCTGGGCAGAGCTCTGGCCCAGAGAGGGATCAGCGTGGTGCTAATGGATCTGTACAAACCGTCCTGGGAGATCCCAGAGGGAGCCGTCTTCCAGCAGGTAGCGGGTTCCAGATTCTTTATTAGTCATATAGAAAGTTATGCAAGTACAATGTGTAGTGAAATGTTCCCTGATTGTTCAAAGTGCAAATATGTTTGCTAAATTCAAGGTTCAAGATTCTTGATGCAATTACAACAGTGAAATGAACCCTGATCCGTCCTAAAACAAATTAAAATAGTATTTAGAAGTTTACAACAGATTAAATTAAACAAACCTTACAAGAACTATATCTAAAGAATCAGAATATACAGAAAGGTATGTTTCATATATTTAAGCTCTGCGTCAGAGTAAAAAGTTTTCACCAAAATTAAAAGTGGTCAGGATCACTGGAGAGACCTGAAACTTCCTCAGCCTCAGCGTGAGGAGGAGAGGTGAGGGCCGTGGAGTTTGGGATGGGGTCGGGGTGCAGGTTGGTGTTGGGCTGCAGGGCATCTGTGTGAAACAGAAGCAGGACAGTAGCAGGTGCGGAGCAGGAGCGGCGCGACGTGGGTGTAGGCCTCGGGTTTCAAAAAAGAAGTTTTGTTGACCTAGGTGTCTTAGTGAAAAGAGTTAAATTTGTCATGTTGTATTGTATTCACAGTATTAAGTCAGAAAAAAAAAAAAAAATATGTAAGAGGTTCAGATGATGAATGAATGAATGAATAGAGTACATTTAAAGATGAACACCATGTAGCTACTAAAGTAAAAATATACAAAAATATGTAGAATTATAGATGGACATTTTGAAGACTTTATTAACAGTTACAAACAGCTCCTATACAGCTTTTTAAATATCTTGTTTTGGACGTATGCAATACAGACGTGTAATTGTGGCATAATCTCGCACACAAATAAAATACAAAATTATACAGCAGAAAAATATACCTACAACCTTCTCGTTGAGGAAGGGTAAAAAGACTATAAACGTTTTAAGCGCAAATGTAAATGAACTTGTTTAAGATAAAGAGGCAGACTAGAAAGAACGAAGGACCCATGAAGAGGGTCTGGCGCATAAGGAGGGGTTCGACTTGACAGTTTTTCTCAACTAAAAGAATTACATTGCAATGTATGTAACCTCACTGTAATCTTTACATTGTTAATTCAGCTTTTTAAATTCAGGTTCCAGAATGAAATTGTTGAGTCATTTCTAGGGGTGTTGAAATTATGGGCATAATCAATGTATTGTGATGTAGACGTGGACAATTCTGCATCGATGCAATAGCAGAATATAATCGATTATAAAGAAGGGTTTTGCTGTCCGCTGCCCCTTAGTGTAGTGGTCCATGGAGGAATTGCAGGTGGTCCGTGACATGATCGAGATATCGTATCAAATCGAATCATTGACCTAATAATTGTAATCGAATTGAATCTTGACACCAGTGAAAATTCATGTGAACACTGCACTATTGCACATCCTTAGCTCGGATTGAACAGTTGATTATTTATCAGCACATCACTTACGACTGTGTCATTATTATGTCGGCATCACTACCGTGTTGAGAATAAGTCAAAATATACAAAGCAGAAGCTCGACTGGGCTCCTGCTCTCAGAAACTGACTGATGAACTGAGGTCAGTAGTATAAAGAACATCAATTAGATTGTACAAGACGGATAGACAGATTACAATTAAAAAGGGCAGCAGTATGGTCAGTTTCCGTAATAGCAGAACATGTGTGTGACCAGTGTGTGTAACGTTATTGGTTATGAGTAAGCTGAGTGTGTGTTGTGTTTGAAGGGTGATGTTCGGGATTCTGAGGCTCTGTATAAGGCCTGTGCTGGAGTGGACTGTGTTTTCCACACTGCCTCTTACGGCATGTCCGGCCCTGAACAGGTGAGCAGACGCCAGCTTTACTCTCTCTTCTGCACCTTATTCAGAGTGTATGACAACGTATATGAAAGAGATGTACTACGGTATTACAGTACGTATAACAGTACTACGCTAGAATCTGTTATATATCTTACAATATAATCTGTTTATATCTATCCATCTATCTATATCTATATATCTATATCTATATATCTATATGTCTGTATTCTTGAGGAATAATGTTTACATCTTTCAGTAAATGACTGTAGACATTGTCTCATTTTCCTAGCAAATTGTCTATATATACACTATATATATATGAATATACTACATTATAATACACAAGAAAGTCTGCTGCTTTATGAAAATATTAAGACATTACGGGGGAGAGTTTTCCACAGCGTTGTGTTTATTCTATATACACTGACTTGTCTAGTGACTTGGTCACTTTTGACTGCAACGATTTTTACTTCAAAGTAAATTTTTGTGTCATCTCAACTATATATACATATAATATATAAAGGGATGAGGTGATGTGGTTCCTGTTTCTAGAGAGGGCAAAGAACAAAAACTGCACATAGAATATCCATATACGAATAGACTATACAATATAAAGTCTAAACTAGAGGTAGAAAAAATGTGCAATTTTAGTTACATCAGGTTCTCAATGATATGTGCAAATAATGCAAAAGCAGTCAAACTACAATTACAGTACCGGGCTTGTGTTTTTGGATTGAATGTGCATAAGATCTGCAGCAGTTTAATATGAATACTTTAAACAGACCATAATAAACAGTATTTCAATAAGTGCTAAGCTAGATGGAAAAAAATACTTCAAGTGGAGAAAACCACAATTACAGTGCTGGAATGTACAGCATTAAATGTGCAGATCTGCAGCAGTTTGACATGAGTATACTATGAAGTAGGGCTGGGCGATATGGCATAAAAATAATATCGCGATATTTTTAAGCAATATCACGATACACGATATATATCTCAATACCTTTAAATTTCCTCTAAATCACTGTATAAATGATACATTTGGCCCGATGTTGCATAAAATGACACCAATATAATGAATTTAGCCAAAGTTTAACATAGTAAATGCTTTTATTTTAAACCAAAGTATAATATAGCAAACTTTATACTTTATATTGGGGACAGACAAGTGGGCAAGGGGAGCCACTGATTGCGTGCTTATTAAACGTGTAAGACCTAACTATTTTATTATGATTATAAGGTCGATAAACTATAACTTGCGTTTAAACTACCTGCCGCTGTTCCTCTTCCTCCGTCATCTTTGGTTTTTCTGTAGAAACTGTCTGTAGCGTGCAGCCAATCACAAGACCAGGAGCCATCGGCCAATAGGATTCGCAGACAGAAACCGCCGAAACCCCGCCCCCAAACTGCCAAACCCCGCCCCTTTCAACCCGCGCGCGTGGAAATCTCCCTCGAGCAGAAAAGCCGCTCGTCGGTTATCTACTTTGCGCGTGAGGACATTTATGGAGACAGATGATTCGCTGTGGCGACCCCTGAAGGGAAAAGCCGAAAGAGGAGGAGGAGGAGGAGGAAGAAGAAATTAACACAGTTTGCGTGCAATATGATCACAACCGCGCAGTCGATTCTTCATTTTGTGCTCTCGAGTTTCACATTTGCGCTCGCGACTTTGAAATTTACGCCCGCGGAATTTTTGCGGCGAGCCATTTTGCGCGCTCTAGTTTTGCCGTTGATGTGACGCGCAGGAGTTTTCTGGATGGACGGGGGAGCGAGCTGTCTGCTTTGACGGGGCATAAAAGCAGAACTCGAAAGCGAAGTACATGCTGTCTGTTTAAAAATAACTTAAGATTTATACTCGATGGTCACGATATAGTCATTTAGTACATCGCACGTGGAACAAGCCGAGATACATCGAGTATATTCGATATATCGCCCACCCCTACTTTGAAGACCTTAAAAAAAAAGGTGTAACGTGTTTTATTCATTCAGTTGAGAAAGGAGCTGGTGGAGTCTGTCAATGTGGACGGCACCAAGAATGTCATAAACGGTGAGATCCGTCCTCCATTACATATGTTTGTATGTGCACGGATGTTACACTTGTGGGTGACCTTTTTTTGTCTTTAAGACTATAGATTAATCATGGGCGTAAATTTAATTTTTTTTTTAATTAAAAAATCGCACTCTCTATTGTGAAAAATATATGTATGTATACCTAAAATAAGAGTTCCCCCTCCCCTTCCTCACAGTGGTTTGGCCCACTGCCTGCTTTCCCACTTCATCTCACCTACTCTACACACACGAGTCAGGTGTGTGGCTGCGGCTCAATTAATGTTGAACTCCAGTAAGTAGGGTATTTTATTCACTTTAAACAAAGCCATTCTCTTTAATGTAGTTGATGCAGACTCATTCATAAATTAGTTGCGGCAGAAATGCTGATTACCGATGTAATTTTCCATGAATCTGCTGTATTAGCGATTAAAATATTACTTATCTCGTTAACGTTAGCTTGTTTGCAATAGCTTGTTGCATAGTGCGCTGCAGCTAACACGCCAAAGCCGTTTCCCATGCATTGTTTTATTTGTGACGACTTGGCATAATGTTAACTTAATAATAATTAATAATAATCAATTAAATAATTGATTTTGTTACAAAACATTACTTATTGTATATATCTTTTTCACAATAACAGTCATGTTTAAATTTGTATGTTGATGGCTTGACTGTAAACAACATAAACAATGCGATAAATAGTTTTGAAGAAAAATCTGCTTTGTCATTGAACCTGAGAAAAACTTTGAAAATAACCATAATGCCGCAGTCTCCATGCTACAATAATAATGATAGAAGCAAAGTTTTTCACTCTGGGGGCATATCTTTATAAGTACAATTTGACTGTATTATTTGTGTCCCCTTCAAAAATTGCTCATGAGAAATTTTATATTTATTGTCCCCCCCTACTGTTAAATGAAATTTACGCCCATGAGATTAATGTCCCATGTTAGAGCCATTTTGTGTTGCATGAATGTATGAATATTTGGATTTGATATTTTACAACTATATGCGATAGAAAGTAGAAATATGTTTCTGGAACTTTCCATAACTTTCCATGTACAGTGTTACGTAACAGAATTATATTAACACGTATACACATTAAATGTACTAGTATGTAACAATAGAAGTAATACGCGCCTGACGTGCCGCAATCTGCCGAGCTGAGAACTCAGGAGCGTTACAGTCTTTATTATCAAGAAAAAAAGAAATGACATTATTTCTATTCATCTCTGTATATAACAAATGTCACACTTCGATGATGAGTCATGACCTGTAAATGACCATCATCATTTAGCTAATCCATGTGTGTGTTGTATCGCAGTGTGTTGTGAGCGGGGAATCTCCAAACTCGTCTACACCAGCACGGTGAACGTGGCGTTTGCAGGAAGGCCCATCGAGGACGGGGATGAAGACTCTGTAACCTGCGTGCCACTGCATATGGTGAGATTCCACGTTTATTCAGATCGTGCCGCACTGTTAAAAACAATCAGTGTCTCATGTCAACATGCTGCTTTCACTGACTAACTAGAGATGCATTTCCGCAAGACAACGCCAGTGTGATTGCTCAACTTTCGTGGCTGTGACATAAAAACTGACCAAGTAGAAAGACTTTGATTATAACGCATTGAAGTGCATGGGGAAAGAATGAGGGATGATAAAAGCGAGAAAAAGACGAGTTGGGGTTAAGGAGGTTGTGTGTTTAGTGAGATGGCCTGAGGTGGCATAAGAACCGTGAAGACACGTGGAGACAGATGAAGTAAAGCTTCCGAGTCTCAAATTCCATGTATTCGTAATGGGTGAAAATTAATGGGTTCCTATGGGGAAAAATAAATGACAGAATGAAAGGATGAAAAAGACGAGTGTGGGTCATGACGGTTACAGATATGCCAAGAGGCACACAGGCCCTCGAATCACGTTAAATATGATGGCATTGCGGAGAATGGTGGCAGTGCAGCAAAGCGTAAAAATTTGAGCTCTATGTTAGTCTATGGGGAAAAAATGGATGAAAAAATGGACAGAACTCACGAACGAGTGTGGCTATCTGAAACATGTAGACAAGTAGCCCACACTGCTATAGGCCGCACGTTTTAGAGTTGGAAGAAAGTTTCCAGAACAAAAACTGTAGGAGGAGTAGCGAGCAGAAAAAGTGGGCGGAATAAAAATCTGATAACTTAAAAGTTTTCACCATTTCAACGTTTTTAAGTTCACAGAAATGGATATTTGAAGATTCCAGATTAATTTAAATCTACGTAGTTATGTGTCATAACGATATTTAAGAGTGCACGCTGTAAAAAATCCATCATGTATGATTTATCTGTAAGATCAGTAACCGAAATATGTTGCTATTTCAGTTTTGAAACTTTCAATACATATAGTTCCTGTGTGGCGTATTAACACCTTCACTCTTAAACACGGCCATGGAAACTGTTTAAGGACAACTATCGTCCCTGCCTCATAACTGTTTGCCCTCATGTTGATTTAATGCCCACTGGTGTGGTGGAGGCTGGCATGTGGTGATGCCAACATTCAGAGGTCAAGTTTGAGAACACAGCTAAAGTTGGTTAAGCATGTCTTAAGTATTCAAGGAATTAACTCAGAATTTGCTTTGTGTTTTACGATGTCCAGCACATAGACCACTACTCCAGAACCAAATCCATCGCTGACCACATGGTTCGGGCGGCCAGCGGCAGAACGTTAAAAGGTAGGAAAACTAAACCTCACCGCCTTCTACACTGGACCTGTTATTGGCGTATAACAGCGATAAGCGAAAGCTGTCTCCTCTTCCTCAATGCGTCACCTGTGTGTGTGTGTGTGTGTGTGTGTGTGTGTGTGATGTGGTACTGAGGTAACGGCTGCTATGGTAATGTGTAGTCTGCAACCCTAACCCATCGGTTTAAATTTAGAACCAGGCCTAACAATAAGGCCTAGCACTTCGTAAACCTGACACTGGTGTGTCTGAAACGTTCACACAGGTGGATGTGTGTGTGCAGGATAAATATACATTAAAACATTTATTTATAACAAAGATTATTTTTTGTCAGTTTTAAGCTTCAAAAGAATGCGATTATTTCATGTTATTTGCTTTTGTGTAGAACTGAGCTGAGTTGAAAAGATATTTTCTTTAAATCTTTGAACATTGTAACTAACTATTCTTTAAAGTGGTTAATTGTTCATGAAATACAAAGGACTGGTTTCCTGAACATGGATTAAGCCTAGTCTTGTACTAAACTGCATTTACCACTGAAATTCAAAGAGAGCCTAGGATTAGGATTAATCGTTGTCTGGGAAACTGGCTCAAAGTGTTTAGTGTAGTTTTCAGTGACATTATTTCAACTGTTGGAGTTGATCACGTGCATTTTCAACATGTTGCACGAACTTCACACACCCGCAAATACACACAGGGCAGTGGTAGCGGAACGGGTACAGCGTTCGCCCCCAGAACCCCCGGATCGGTGATGGTACCACTGAGGTAGTCATGAGCAAAGTACCGTCCCCGAGCACTGCTCTCCGGGCGCTGCCCATGTCAGCTGCCCACTGCTCCTTCATGGATGGGTCATATGCAGAAGTCACGTTTCATTGCGGTGCCCTGGGTGCTGTGCTGTGGTGTGTTCACAATGACAAATACTCATTCACTTTCACTTTCACTTTCATACATGTACATTCCATTTATTATAGTTTTGATGACTAGTAATATATATTTTTATTAGTTTATTTTTAGGTTATTTTATTATTATTAAGTTGTTTGTGTGCATTTCACACACCCAAGATCATAAAAGATCACATTAAACACAACGATAAAGTGCAAAAAAATGACGTTAAAAACATTTTGATTAATAATTTATGATTTTAAATGAAAGATTAATTTCTTAATTATTAATTAAAATGTGCCACTGCGAGTTGGGTAGACATGTTACTTTCTGCTTAGTTTCTCTAAATTCTGGCCTTTTATAGCTTTCAGTTCTCGTCCTTTGGTCTAGTTTCCGCTTCATTCTGTAGGTGACAGATGTACAGTTCAGTTCCTGCAGGTGATACACGATACCGGCCTCATTTACATATGCAATTAGACACAGCCTATGGTGTGAGGGCATGATATACCCCTATCCACACACAAACACACACACACACACACACTGCCCACACATACATGCATGTCATTAGTGAATATGGAAAAAGTCATTTGAAGCAGCAGGTGTGTGTTACGCTGTTATGAAGGTGGCGGTCTGCTGCGGACGTGTGTGTTACGACCGTCTGGCATCTACGGGCCGGAGGAGAGAAGACACCTGCACAGAATCATGGTGGGTGTTGCGAGCTGTTACTTGTCATTCTTTTTTTCCTCTCTCTCTCTCTCTCTCTCTCTCTCTCTCTCGCCACTGTTCTTGAGTTTGTCCAAAGCTTTGCAATATTTATGGAGTCTGTGAGAAGCTCTTGTTACAGTTCTGATTCCTCTGGGACTCCCACACACTCAGCACACACACACACACACACACACACAGCTCACGCATGACTGCCTTTCCTTACTTTGGCCTATTTAGTTACCTGCACCTGCTGTGAGTTAATTCAGACGAACTTCCCAACATCTGTGTGGCTGTGTTCATGAGTTCTGCAGCAGCACGTCGAGCTCCGCTACACGTTACAACAGCCTCATTACAGCTCATCACGTCAGGGCTGATTATCACACTCTCACCTCGTGAGGCTTCTAGAGAGTTTGACTAAAAGAATGCTGATGTTCTCCCTACTCTTCTCTTCTCCCCCGCTCTCTTCTTTTCTTTTGACTTTTACTTTTCTCTCTTCTCTTGTCTTCTCCTCTCCTTTGTTTGATCTTTTGTTTTCTTTATTCTCACTCTTGTGTCGTCTATTTTTTCTCCTTATCGTTCTCTTCCCTTCTTTTTTTCTTCTCTTCTGTTTCTCTGATCTTTATCTCTCCATCTCTTTCTCGTTGTCTCCTTTGTTATCTTCTCTTTCTCTTATTCTCTTCCCTTCTTTCTTTTGTTTGATCTTTTGTCTGCTCCTTCTTTTGTGTTCTTCTTCTCATGTCTTCTATTTTTTCTCTTCTTCTCTTTTTGTTCTCTGTCTCGGTCCCTGTCCTCCTTTTTTCTTCTTGTCTTGTCTTCTTTTTTATTCTCTCTCTTTTGTTGTCTGCTTTGTTCTCTCTCCATCTCTTCTATTTCTTTATCCTTCTTTTCTCCTCTCCATATTTCTCTTCTTCTATTTCCTCCTTTTTTCTTCTTCTCTCTTTTTTTCTTCTTATATATATATTATCATTCTCTTCCCCTTTTTTTTGTTGATCTCTCCCCCTGCTCCTCAGGTGAATGTGGAGAGGAGGTTGTTCAGTTTTAGTTTTGGGGATCCTAATGCTAAGATGAACTGGGTGCATGTGGATAATTTGGTGATGGCGCATCTCCTAGCAGCCGAGGCCCTGGCGCAGGAGAAAGGCTGTGTTGCAGTAAGTGCCACACACTCACACACAACATCACAAACACACACTTATGAAACTCCCACCGTTTCTCTACAGCACCGTTTTAACCTCAGTGTGCCTGGTTTTCAGGACGGACAGGCCTACTTCATCAACGACGGAGAATCGGTTAACGTGTTTGAATGGCTAACGCCCCTGGTGAGTATCAGTGTGATTTCCGTTTTTCTTCAAACTTATATCTGTTTCAGCGTCACCATCTCAGGGCGTGCAATGATAAATATAAATCTATACATGAATGTAAATAATAATAATGACTAATATAAATGAGATATTTGTCTGATAGAACAATATTTACTCTGATTGAAAGGTTTAATGTTTTTATTGGATTATGTTTAAAAAAGAAAGTCTCACATTCAAAAAAATCTTTGGAGTACAAATTTAATTTTCGGGTTTTAAATAATAATAATAATAGTAATAAAGAATAGTATTATTATTATTATTGTTATTATTATTATTATTGTTGTTTTATACTAGGTGTTAATTTCGTCAGACGAGACGAGACGAAATGTGTTCGTCAACGACCCTCTTTCCCACGACTAAGACGAGATGACTCTAGACTGCACCAATGTTCTAAAAATACTGACTAAGACTATAAGTTAATGTGCCTTATTGTTTACGCATAAAAATGAGATCAAAATGTTTTGTATGAATAAAACTGTCGAAAACTCCTTCCTCGTTGTCACATAATAAGAGACCACCAGACTACGTGTTTGTGCCAGCAATGTTGAGCCTTTTAGTCGACTCAAAACATGACTAAAACCGATATGAATGACTAAATATGACTCAAGACTATCATGAACTTTGGACAAGACTAAGACTAAATTTAAAAAAATGAGCCACAAAATTAACACTTATTTTATACTTTTATGTATATGCAATTGCCTATATCCACTCTATTCATTGTAGACTTCTGCTTATTTTTTTTATTACCTTTTAATTTTTGAAACCCTACTTTTTTTATTGTAATTTATATCACAGAAAAAGGAAACCAGTGTGGTTTTTATATTTTATCCGTATCCCCAGCCCTGGTTTGATTGCTAATTCTGAATTTATAGATGGCAAAAAAATCTAGTAAAGTGGATAATGTATATAGAATCAATAAAAATAAAAAATGTTTGGTTAAAGATGATTTTGGTTCATATTTAAGTTTATACCTAAAGTAAAAGGCTTGTGTTTCTGGACACTGAGTTGAGTTTTGTTCTGTCGTAGCTTGATTAAGAACATGATTGTGAGAATGTTGAATAACAAACTCTGAATCACAGTAGCATGTCACCTCATGTCTGACCCAAACTTTTGTCCTCCCCTCTGGTCAGTTTGAGCGTCAGGGCTACAGCCAGCCACTCATCCATCTCCCCGTTTCACTGATCTATTCGGGCAGGTGGGACCCACTTTTCGACTATCCGCGACCACTCAAAAAAATCATGTTGAAATACGGAGTCTATGCAAGATTTCTCACTTTCTCATGAACCTAAACTGAAAGATTATCCCCCGTGTCTTCATATTTTATAGGCATTTAAAGCTACATTCACTAATACAATTATTTGACATATGATAAACCTTATATATAATGGAGCTCTGTATCTTGTCCACATAACGCTCTTTCTCCAAAATAAATGTTATTTCAGTAAATTTTTTTTTTGCAAAAATATTTCATTTTTGCATTGAGAATTTAATTTGCAACAAAGTGATAAAGCCCACAACACAGTTAATGTGTAGCTACAATATCTTCTAAAACTCCAAAATTGCAATTTTCTGAAGGAACATGCCATAAGCGAGTTTTGTATGCATTTGAACATTTTTTTTGTAACTTGTAGTTGTAGAAACAGATAAATTGTTGTGGAATTTTATCATCAAGATTTTATTGCCTCTGTTACTTTCATTGTCTGTGATAATTGTCTTTTCACAAGGTAGCTTTACCTTGAAGGTGCAATGGGCAATACTACTACTACTACTACTAATAATAATAATAATAATAAAGAACAGTAACTATTATCATTATTATTATTATTATTATTATTATTGTTGTTGTTGTTATTATTGGCAATTTCAGTTCTGAATGCAACACTGACAGAACTTTAAAAATCAGTCAACATTTGCCAAAGCTACGGAGCTCTCTCTTGGACTCACAACGTATGTCATGGGTTGAATAATCTTTAAATAAAAATCAATTTCACTCCCATTTTTAACATTTTTAATCCTGCATCAAACTTCAATGTTAGTTACCACCCTTTTCTATCTTGCAGCCATTATAATGGAGCGACTGCATTTGGCTCTGAGGCCGATAGTGGAGATTCCTCTGCTTTTCACAAGAAATGAGGTAAGTGCACACTGCTCACCTGCTGCTGTGACACACAAACACATCATTACTTTAAGATGGCAAAAGCAAAAAGGGCCTTAGAGATCGGTGCAGCTTCCTCTGCCCGAGCCGAGACTCCTTGTGGCCTGAAACGTGAGATTGCAGGTACCGGGCCCGTAGGGGTGATTCTGGTCGGCTGCCTGCACCATGCTTGATTGGAGTGTGAATAAATGATGAGCGCCGGGTCCTCGGTGGCTTGCTGGCTTTTAACAGGCCAGGAGAGCACAGCACAACGGCATGCTGAGCAGGAGCTGGAACGGGGAACCTCAAGCTCAAAGTGGTGAAACGGGGGTTTATTTCCTTAAGGGTCACACAATGTTTCTTGGACTTTTTGGAGAAGTGGACATCAGTTATTACTAGTTCAGTGCTGGTCGGATGTTCGAATCGCAGCATAAGATGGTCAGTGAAGCTTAGACCAGCTTGAACCAGTTCCTTAATCAAAGTGAGTTTTGCTCAGCTTTAATAAACGAATAAAAAACATAATTAAAAAACGCATTTGTAAATATACTATAAATATTAGAGAAAAATGTAGAAATGGAGGCAGAAAATGTGGCAAATTTTCTTCCGTTTGCATTAATAGTTGCAGTATCAGCAGCTAATGTGGAAGACTTTAATAATGAACTGGAATGTATAGAATAAATTTTGCAGGAATGTAATTACAATTCTGTTTACTTCTATGTGCATATACTGTAACAAGTAACTATTTTGTATGATTTTCTGTAAAAATGATCATATACAGACCGAGAGCTTCTAATTTTGTGTCGGAAACTGAGTAAAACTTATAGTCCGCATCATCAGTGCCGATTCTTGAGTCTATTAGAACCCTAACCAAAAATCCACCTCAAACCTGATTTCATAATCATTATAAGTAATCAGTTTTTAGGGCCCAAGCCTTTACCTGTCTAACCTGTTGTCAAGCGGCTCCTCTTAGCATCAGAAAAAGTGTCTTTTCAGAACTATTTTAACAACTTTTCCTGAGACCGGCCACTAGGTGGCACCAGTTCTACAGTGTCTGTGGAGGTGAACATACCACTTGATAAGTTGTTAAGATAAGAGTGAGTGAGAGAGAGAAACTGCATTGGCACCGGGCCTGATGGGAGACTTTCCATGGCGATACCCAATCTGTGGGCAGTAAGAGGAGAGAGGTGCTGGGGGTGGTCTCGTGTGCCAACGGCGTCGCCACTTGATGGAAAACCAGCACCGTGTCAAAAGAGTTCATTAGAAGCGTTAGCATACGTGACCCTGACAAAATCGGATCCGCTGGCAGCCAAAAGCCTCAAGCCCGGGAGTCTGTCTCTTGGCACAGGGTCCACGAGGGCATGACCCGGGCAAGGGCGCAGAGATCACAGCTTTAACACGGGCACCTGGGGCGTCTGGAAGAGCCGGGGTACTGAGCCAAGTCTTCTCATAAATAAAGGGCTAGTTTGATCTGACTGCGATGCCCGAATGCCAGTTCTACTATTATCATCTCTAGGGTTAGGAAGGCTCTGGGATGTCAAAAAACATACTAACAATATGCTATCATACTGATACATGATATGTAAAATATTGTAAAAAAACATTATTTAAAATGACCTGATCTGCCGTAATGAGTCGGAAGTCGGCGTTCTATTTAATTAGATACGGGCCGATTATGTTGAAAAACATCACAAAAATATCGATTTTTCTTTTTTGGAGACCAGATTCATTTTGAAGACCTTTTCTTTCATATAAGACCAAAAAAGAAAAATCGATATTTTTGATGTTTGCCAACATAATCGGCCCGTATCTAAATAAATAGGACGCCGACTTCTGACTCATTATGGCAGATCGGGTCACATATGATTTATTACTAGTTTTCCAATGAAATGGATAGAACCTACATATATATATATAAAGAAAGAAAGAAAATGAAGAAAAATCTTAAACTGAGATAAAAAGGTACCTGTTTTACTTTTAATGTTTAATGTTAAAGATAACAGATTAAAATAACTATTGGATAGATTTTAAATGATCAGTTTTATTTTTGGTATTTGGGAGGATTTTGTTTAATTTATTAATAATTGTATTGTAAGATTATTCACACTATTTCAAGACATTAAACTCAAGCATTATTTAAGATAACATTTTAACATCTCGTTAAACAAAACTGTCGTGATTGTCTAGCTTTTTTATCATTTAAAAGACAAAATTACTTGAAAAAAAAATCTGTGTTTTGGGGCATTATAATTATTTTATCTGCATCGACAAATATCTACATGAACTTACGTAGGATAGACGTTATATCGTTATATAGACATTCTTATAGTTAATGATGAGTTAACCTTACCTTTAATTTTCTCCATCTCTGTCCCGTTCAGGTGAGGAACATTGCAGTCAGCCACACATTCCGGATAGAAAAGGCATGTCGGGAGCTGGGCTTCTCTCCTAAAAAGTACAGTCTGGTGGACTCTGTGGAACAGTACCTTCGGAGCCAGCCAGCCCGCTCCAGGACCTCTCTGCTGGACGCTTGCCCTGTTCTCTTCTACATACTGGTGATGATGATGGTGCTGGGGCTGACTGTCTTCGTCCTCTTTCCCCGCTGGTAGCAGTATTAGCCCCTATACTTCTGCCCCAGGGTTCTTCCGAAATTCTGCACTGGGGCACTAACTTGTAACTAAAATGCAAGTTTCAGATCTTAAAGTGATGGCATGAGAAATATGGTGAAGCTCCTGAAGTTTGGACTGTAATTCTCACTGTATTTCTCTATTGTATTTTCTTAAATTCTGAGTGTATTTCTCACGCCTAGATGCAGGTGTTTTTAATTTATAAACTGTAGGCAGCAAATCAGAACACTTATTTAGAAATAGACCCAATTGAGCTCAGCTCTGACCAACTTTTTCAGACTTTTTTAATAGTCTATGGTATGGACCTTGCAGAGATGTTTGGACTTGCATTATGCTGCTTTCACACTGCACATCTGAAAGTAAACAAACCAGAAATGACACTTTCCAGAACCAAGAGTACTGTTGGTGCTAGTTCTTGTTCTTTTCAGACAGGGAGAAAGAACTGTAATGAGTAACGCAGGTCAAAATGGCTTCATCAAAACCATGGTGTTTGTACTGATGTATTCCAAGCTTCTGTTTGTTGATTCTTCGTATAAGCAGTGCTTTGTGAGGAAATAATATTTGCATAACAAATCAGTCAAGTTTTCCTGGGCAGAACCTCTAAGTACCCCTGGCTCTGGTCGGTACCTCAGGCGTTTTTAAGATTCAAGATTATTTAAATTGTTACATAGATAGCAATACAAGTATAACACATAGTATTTAATTTTGTTAGCTGAGTGAACCTGGATGAATGGTCTTAGTGGTGTGAGATTCTGCAGCCCAAAGATAAGTTTTCCAAATCTGCTAATTTGGCAGACAGTTAATGAAGGCCACATTAAAGATGGTAATTCTCTCTGGAACTGCTATTTAACTATACTATCTGGTTAATATGTACTGTATTTATAGCTATGCTGTGATAAGATATCAAATATTTTACATGTATGTGCATATGTTTTGCTTCTGTAATCAGTTTAAAACAAAGAGACCATAGAGTTAAGTATTAAATATTTTCCTAACAACTTGACAGCTGGAACGAAAGGACGATGCTAAACTGATTCTAAAGTCATGCTTTTCCTCCCTCTGCAACAGTTGTTAAAAAACTAACTAACCTACATTTCAACTAGTTAGATATTTACTAGACCAACCGTAACTATTTATAGTTGAAGCACTAGCTGGTGTGTGTTCGATTTGTTGTGTGATTTATTGTATGAAATGTGAAATACTTTGTTTAAAAGCATTACTTACATCTTGCTTTAATATTTGCCTCAGTTGATTTATGCAGATACTAGAAAATGATTTATGAAGTAGGCCATATAAATTTGAACAGAATAGAATGATTTGAATTTATATATTTTATTAATTCAGAATTGTGAGTCTTCTATGTTTTAACTGCTTTGAGGGTATTGACTTATAAAATAATTATTTTTCTTTACTGGACATGAACTAATTATTTAATGACATTATATCAATATGCTAAGAATGTACTGTACTTATTTCATTTGTCAGCCAGGTAACTTATTTCAGTGTGAGAGATTGAGTGAAACTCTTACTTTTAAAAAAAAATTCAGATAGGAAGTGATTTTTGTTACAGTGTGTATTGTTATCAGTAATGTAATATGAGCTAAATTGATTTAATCTTGCAAAGTGGACTGATTAAATTGACTGATTAATTAAATCCGTTGTGAAAAGCCTCAAAGTTAATTGTAACAGCTTTACACTTATGAAATGTAGTTTTTGTTTCTGTAATCGTCAAATTATAATGTTGGGTTTCCTGTTAAGATACAATTAATGACCTTAATTCAGTTACCATGAGTTTGCTTAATAAAAGTGAATTTGATTTTGTTGTAAAATTTGAGTCTTCAAGTTAATTCTATTCCTAACACCACGGATGGAATAATGATATAGAATCTTTTTTTTAAATCATATATATAATCTGATAATTTAAGTTTTCAGATGTATATACGTTCATAGTCTTAGACTAATGACAACTTGTTAAAATGTAATATCACAAAACAAGACAACACACATATTGACAGCAGAACCAATTTAATTAGCTATTTTATGGCTTAAACACTTTTTAGACTTACAGATGGCGGTCAATCATACATGCTAATAGTCTTTAAAAAGGCATTTCTATGGCATCAAACTACAAAGATCCTATTAAATTCAGCACCATTTAAATTTATGCATAATCGGTTTTATAACAAAAAAGCCTTTTTCTTAAAGTGTCTAAACAATACATTTAAAGTCTCTGAAGACCTAAAACCTCTGATGCAAACAAACAAACCAAAAAAAAGTGGTTCAATACAGTGGCTTTAAAGTGATACTTGTGGACGGACTGGAATGATGTGTATGTAAAACAGGCTGGAATGTCTGTGAAATAACGAAATTTCATCTTTTTCATTAAATCTTTTGTACAAGCATATCCCTGGGAAATCAGCGACATTCATTTTCAACATTTTAGATTCAAATACTGGTATTAAAGTTTACCAACACCAATATAAATGCAAGCTTTTTCATTCAGTAAACACTAAGCCTTTAGTGTCTTTCTACCGCTCCACTTACAATAGCAATTATTTCGCAGATAATATTTCTATTTACAGTGTTAGATGTGACTACCCGCTCTTCTCTCACCGCTAAGCCTGGATTAATTTTCTTTTTTCAGATATCTAATCTATATCTCTTACTGCTCCAAAATCGTTAATACTCACGTCAGCATCTGCCCGCGTACGTTCGTCAACGTGGAAATCTAATTACGTTCATTACGCAGGGTTTGCGACGTGCATATAATTCATACACCTGCTCAGAATAATGTATGCTGTCGCTCCTTTCCACATTCTAACATTCATTATCATTAACTTTCTTCTAACTCACTTCTGGTTTCTTGGCTTCTCCTTTGCAGCACAATGCACAATTCCTCAACTTTCAACTTTCTCTCCCAAATGACACCCACTCGTGATTTTTTCCCCCCCACCACAACCATCGTTTCCAGATTAACACATCACCGCTAACTTCTTCACGTCATGGTGCTCAAAAAGCAAACAAAAACCTTCTTTCCAACGACGCCAACAGCTCCCACGTTTCCCTGAAAATGTCTGCACACCAAAGAATAAGACATTGTTCCTGGCTTTAGGTATTGTCACGTTGTTTTTTCATTACTAAACATTGCGAATTGGCCAAAACGAAGACCAACGCAACATTAATACTACAACTAATCAATTTAGTCTTCTTAATTATTAAAGACTTAGATTAAATATGTACAATTGAGCTGACAAAATTATTAGTAACGTTAAATGAAATAGAAGCCCCGCATACTCACAGGATTAATTACATTTACTGCATATTAGGGCCACTGTAGATAATGAGGGAAGGGTAAAATTAGGACAAAAAGTCAAATTCAGAGATTAAATTAATTACAGTATCCGAGAAAAAACTCGGGATATTTTAAGACATTGTAAAATCAAGCATTTGGGGAAACTATTCGCTGAATTTACAATGTCACAGAATTATTCTCTAAAATTTGAGACTTTAATCTCTAAAATTTGGACGTTTTTATTTAACCGCTCATCTTTAATGTTTTTTAAGTCTACAACAGCTCCAAATACACCGTCGTTCGTCAGCTAATATTTAATATATATTGTAATAATTCTAACTATTAAGAACTCAGTGTTTGCATGTCGGTCTATAAGGATAGATCATGCTTCAGTGTCGCCTCAGACCTTACCACAGCAGCCTAGTATCGCATCGCGAGGTTTGCTACATGCAAAAAAAGAACTTGAAATACAGTGACCAAACAAAACAATGCAAACGTATGAAAATAAATAAATCTCTTATCTACATCCATGAAGAAAATAACCAAAATAAATTAAAATACAAAGCCTGAAAAAGGTCTGCTTAAAGTGCAGTGATACATTACAACTCGCTGTTAGACGCAAAAAAAAAAGAGCCCCATAAAGCGACCGTGGTGGATGAGGTCAGATTAAAGAGAAGCGAATGGCTTCGATCCGAACACAACCGAACTCATGCATCTCACCGAATTCTTTTGCAAGAACCAATTCTGACAAGAGTCTCAAATATTTGGCTGTTAACATGCTAAAGCATAACTTTCAAGCCTCCGATTTGCTTTGTTAATCCATGTTAGCTGCTAATTTTGTTACAATACAAAACCACTATAGTCAGGGTTAGAGCTTTAAAACGTTAGTCTTTTGCCCAGAGCCGCAAAACTAAATCTTATGAGGTAAAATATCTCATTTAAGTAATTTCCCCTTTGAGATGTTCCCAAAATCGTAAGATTTATGATCTATTTTTGCACATTTCACCTGATCTGAAGCCAAATTCTCAATGAATTAGAATTTCACATCCTAAAAAGGGTTTGTTAATCTTAAAAGCTGATGAGAAATATCTCAAAGTGAGAGATATCAGTTATATATTTTAATTAACTATGACTTACTAATATTCTGAATATTTGTGCAAGTGAGACTCGTCTTTAAGCTTGGCTAGTCTCTCTGGTCCGCACAACCTGGACTGTCAGATGTTAGCATTAAGTTTATAAAATATTAGCTGCCGCAACAAAACTACCTTTAGCATTGGCGTTTCCGCCGCCTTTCTGAATGGTCTGAATCAAGACTAGCACTGTGTTTAGGCACCGATATTATAGTGCAAACAACACAAACACACGACCTCAGTGTCATCAAATATCTAGTAAGTTCATCCCTTATCGGCTAGTGGTCAGTATCGAGCTCACAGCTGGTGAATAAAACACTGATTAACTGAGACGGAGTGCCGAGACGTCATACTTTTGGAACAAACACAAACCTCACATTTAATGTGGACTCTCTTTACTAATTAATGCTAATTTCCTCAAGCAAATGCAAATTTCTGTATAAACTTTTGGCGCTGGAATAAAGCTGGACTTCGCTTAAGCTTGTCAGCGAGAAAACATTTAGCTAGGTGGAATTAAGAAAATCAGTATTCGCTAGCAAAAATAAGCTTAAGATAGTGAAAGTTAACATTTGCTAGAAGTAATTAGCTTTAGCTAAACCTTTGCTAATAGAAACTGACATTTCTTAAGGATAATTAGTTTTAGCTAACAAAAATTAGCATTCACTTCAAAAATATTCTGCTTTAGCTAGTGGAAACTAGCCTTCACAAGTGGGAACTACCTTTAGCTAACATAAGATTTAGCCGAAATTGGCATTTACTAGGAGAAACTGACGGTTGCCTAAGGAAATTTGCTTTTGCTAGCAGAAACTAGCATTCACTAGAAAAAAGCTCATTTAACTAATGGAAATGAGCATTTACTAGTTGGAAGTAGAAATTGGAGAAATTAGCACACACTGGTGGAAACTGGCTTTCTAGTTCTAGAGAACTACTGGAACAAGTCTGTCTCAATAAACAAAACTGAGGTTTTTTTTTTTTTTTTAAATTAACGGTTTTGGATTTTCACCTCCTGCCAATGCCCTCTTCCTTTAGTCACTGTATCTGAGCAGGTGTGGCCCTGTTCGCACTCAGGTCCTCTTTGGTTTTCTGGATGCAGGTGAAGAGCTCCTTGAAGAGGGCCTTGTACTCTGGCTGGTATACCTCAGCCGATTCATTCAGTGGAGCAGCGATGGAAGTGGATGTTGAGGTGGTTGCAAAGACAAAGCCTGCGCTATGGCGACGTGCACCTGCGGGCGTCTGCACGGCCTTGTGGCTGCGTCCGTCTGCGCCATGCTGGCATCTGCGCAGGAGTTCTTCGTATTTGAGCTGCAAGGCGCTATACTGGGCATCCACCTCGTTGAGGAGTGAGATGCCACGCTGCTTGACGGCCAGCGCCCGCCTGATGCAGCTTCTTTCGTGGCCCCGCCTCAGCTCATCTGCCCAGTCGCCAACACCGCGCGCCAGGCTCTCACTGTTGCAGCGCCGCCTCTCCGGTTCCGCCTCCTCCTTCTCTCGATTAGTTCCCGACCCCAGCTCTGACTCAACCTTCTCATCGCCAGGGAAGAAGACGTTGTCGGGCAGCAGCGCCTCGGTAGGTTTGGTGCCGGGCGTCTCGGAACGCCACAGCTGCCGCAGTTCCTCCAGCTCAGCCTCCAGCTCTGACTGGCGTCGTCGTGCTGACTGCAGCTGCACCAGGCGATGCTCAAGGGCCTGGTTCTCACGGACGGTCAGCTCCGTTGCTCGCTCCGCCTCCTCCCTCTGGGTGCGCTCGCTGACCAGCTGGGCCTGCAAGTTGCGCAGGGTGCTGAGTAGCGCAGAGTTCTCCTCCTGCAGATGCCCCATCTCTTGTGCATGGCCCGCCCACATGCGATCCTCTGAACTCAAATGCCTGCAGGGCAACACGGAAAATGCAAATAGAGAGGCTTTGAGTGTGTGTGTGTGTATTAAAGGCCTCAAAACACACCTGCGGAGTGTTTTTGGTCCGGCTCTGAAAACACATTGTCTTTCTAAATTCATGACTATTAGATTTACACACGTGCATTATATTATTACAATGTATTGTGGACTTTTCTGTGTAACGATCATTTTTCCTCATGGCTCCTTTCTTGTTTGAGCACATGTCCAGTATATTCAATTTTTCATGATTAAAGTTTCAGAAGTGGAAATGCTAAATCACCTTTAAGTCATTCTATCAACATCACATCTTTTTTGGCTTAATTAACAATTTAATTAATATTAAAGACAAAACATTAATTAGCTGACATTCAACACATGCACAAGTAAACATTCCTGCATTTAGGCCTCATTATGTGTGTCTGCATGCCTGTTTAAAACAACAAGCGGATTAAGAGTACGAGCTCTGGGATTATGGGAAGGAAGTCAGGCCAGATTATGGTGTCTAGTTTCGAATGATCTTAAAACAAGCCAATCAGCAGGCAGCTAATTACGCATTAGGACTGGTCAGAGAGGTCACATATGAGTGAGATATTTGTAGAGAGGCTGTAAAAAACCCTCAAGTCATTGAGGTTTTGTGGATCTAGAGATCATGCTACACTCAGCTTACTATGACTGGGCAATTCATTGAAAGTGAAATCAAAAATGACATTCAGAATCTTGCCCATGACCGTTATTTCAATTATTTTTACAATTCTCATAATATTTTTAAATCTGTTAATGTTTCCCCAATCTGTAAACTATGATGACAAAAAGAACAAAAATAAAATAATCATTTTTAACAGTAATTACAAGTTAAAATGTTCATGATATTGATTTGACGTCAAATCACCCAGCCTTACATTTTACTCAACATAAAAGTCCAGAATGCCAGTATCTAAGCAGACATGACATCGCTCTTTCAGGTTTGAGCACAAAGTGTGTGCTTTAATGCTAGAATGACTCTGAACTTTGCTTAAGCGTGCTAGTGGAATATGAGGTCGCAGATCCAATTCCTGCTCTATTCTACTGCCAGCACTACCATCACTGGGTCCCTGAGCAAGACCCTTAACCTCAAGTTGCTCCAAGGAGACTGTGCCTGTAATTTGGGAGTGTAATTCACTCTCAATAAGACAGTCCAATAAGTGCTATAAATTTAAATCTTGTCTTGAACTTTAGAACCATTTTTATCACAAATCAGCAAATTGGGGTTAAAGTTTGAGTGACTGTATAGGTCGCTTGGATCTATCTGTCACATCACCTTTTCTCAACACTTCCTGGGAGTTGGCATAAATGATCAGACTACTTGATTACGAACAAAAACAAAAGGAGCTCAAACATTTGACTTGTAAATTTGGTTAATTGGTCTCAATTCTCTGTTATTCTCTGCAAGCTGATGCATTAGTGTCTTTGTGATAAGCTCATAATCACCCTAATAAACAGCACATTGGCAGATAGCGTGATTCCATAGTCTGAAGTGTGTGTGTGTGTGTGTGTGTGATTAAAAGCATTCCCTTGTTTACCTTAACCATACCACTCACATATTTGCCTGTATTTATATAGACCATCGCTGTACAAGAATTCTGTTTACATATTTGTAATGACTCCACTGAGCTCCTCTCTGTCCTAGCTAAACAGTAACAGCGTTCCCACTTCAAAAGCTTACAGGGAAGGACCTTTGAAGATTTTACTTTATAGACACCAGAAGGAAGTTTCACAGGATGAGCTTAAAGGAACAGTTCGACATTAAAATACATTTATCCACATTTTCATGTTCCTGGAGATTTTCTGAGCAGAGAAAAGGTCTGGCTTAAAGGGAGAGTTTGGTCTAAGAATAGGGATCATTTAATAAAATAGGCCTGAAAGCAGGATTGTTCAGCCTAAAAACAGGGTTAGTTAAATGGATAGTTCAGTTTACAAACAGTGACAGTTCAACTTAAAGTAACAGTTCAGCCTAAAAACAGGGATAATTAAAGGATGAATTCAGCCTAAAAAAGGAATAGTTTGGCCTTAAAACTGTGACGGTCATACAGATAGTTTAGCGTAAAACAACCACTTGTACCACGTCTAAAATTTTACAGGGACAATTTCTCTGGAGCAACTTGGGTTTGGCTCAGGGGCTCAACTGTGATATTCCTGGCATAATGATAGATCAAAACTTCAAATCGTGACCTCTAGGTGTTTATGCAATGCAACGCAAATAACACTTAGAAAGCACAAGTTTCATTGCCATTCAACAAACTGTCAATGACAATGAAACATCTCTTTCTTAAAAGTTCTTACATTTATTTGCAATGATGAAAATAAAGGACTCGTCATTTTTTGTCCTAAACTATTCCTTTAACCTCATCCTGAGGAACTTTCCTCTGGTATCTGTCTAGTAAAATCGCTGGTATGTGGGTCAGATTAAGATCCAGACGTACGTGCCGGGGCCTGACAGTGTTGAGTCACCCTGTCGACCTGCTAACACTGTTCACACTCACGTGTCCTGCTGCAGGTCGTAGAGCTCCTTCAGGCAGGAGAGGCTCTGAGCAGACAGGCCTCGGCGCATTTCGGTTCGTTCCCTCCTGCATCGCTCGCTCTGAGCGGCTTTCAGCTCGTCCACCTGTAGCTGGAGGCTCTCCATGTGCGTCTGCAGCTGGTCGATGGTCTCCGTCAAGCTGACGAGGAACAGAGGGGGATGAGTTAGTATCGCCTGATCTGCCATGTCTGTATTAAAAAAGTAGAGTGCTGGAGTGGGAAGGTTAAAACGGCAATAAATTCCTGCGTGAACTAGGGGTGTAACGATTCATCATTCTACACTGATACAGTACCCTTGTCAACAAGCCTATAGCATCAATCCAGAATGAAAACATCCACCAGGCATCATACTAAGGCTGGGCGATATCACCTCAAATCAATATCATGATTAGTTGAGCATTTCACCTCAATTACCATTAATGAAGGATAATTTTGTTTTGGAGGTCTTTTTTTTTGCCCCCAAAGTTTACCAACAAGCTCACATCCTTAATAGCTGAACATATTTACAGCTGGGGCTGTGCAATGTGACAAAATATATCAGATGACAAAATTTAAACATCTATCGTTTCATATTAGTGGTGTCACAAAATACACTGTTTACGGCAATATGTTTTCATGGTTTGGATGGACAGCGCCACATGGATATAGGCACAGAGTGTACTATGGTGTTACATTTGTGCCTTAATTTCCGAGCTTGCCGTAGAACCTTTGCAAGGTTTTATTGTTGCTATTAAAACCTGAAAAAAGTTAACAAACATTATATCATAAATACTCAAAGTACTGTACCATCCAAAATTTTTAAAATTCAAGTTGTTCTGTGAGCCAAAATAATAGGTTATCGAGTTAATCCGGGGCTCAGCTAAATTCCCATGAATGAAAAGACTTAGTAATTTGATTAAGTCTAAACCAGTAAATCCAGCTCTGCAGGACACGAAACACAAAATACAATCGGGTATATAGTTCATTGCTTCAAATGTTTAAAAAAACCCTGAATGCCTTGTTTGGGATCAAATTTCTGCTTCTTTAATTTTGCACTGGATCTGAGCTAACGCTTGATAAACAAAAACACATCACGTTAATTAGGAGCAGTATACTGTAGCATTATCTTCATAGCTCACAGAAGCTAAATCTAAAATTTCTTTAATTTAGATGAAATGGTAGACAATCATCAAATTAGTGAAGTTTTGTGGCTGATGGTCTCACCTCTGGATTCTGGCTTGGGCAGCACGGTTGTCCAGCACAAGGCTGTGGTTGCTCCTCTCCAGCTCCCGTGCTGCCGTGTCCAGCTGCTCATACACTTTAGCATGCTGATCGTTCATCTGCCTCAGGAGCTCCACTTGCTTGTTCAGGTACTAAAAAACACCACACACAAGGAGAGACAATTCAAAATCCACAATTCATAATGCCTTTCTTTTCCATCACTGGATGTGGATATGAACAGCACTAACTATACTAAAACTGAATAATGTTTTATATATTATAAAGTACCAACTGATCATGATGAACAATTTGGGTTTAATCTCTAAAAACAAGCAGTTAATGATCCAAATGGCATTAGTCCCAGCACTTATTTACACACCTTCAGATTGTAACCAAGTTCACCATCATCCACATCCACTCACATTCTAGAGCAAGATTAAAAAAGAGTTCCCTAAAGGACAGGGGTTCACTAAAGTTTTTAGGACCAATACTAATTACTACTAATCAAGGAAACCAATAACCAATATTTTAAACTAGTATGTCTGCTGTAAAAATAAACATTGGTGACAAAATTTAGAATAACAAATACTCCAACACAAAACTTTCTTTAAACTCCTTTTAGCACATGTTTAATTCTGAAAACTTTTTCATAATAATCGTGACAAAAGTGCAGGAAACTCCCAGTTTGTGTCAAATCACCAAACTTTCAGTGCTTTCAGCGTTCAGAGTTGATTGACTAAACTTGTGATGTCTAACAAATCAAATGAGTAAATTCATCTAGACCACTGAGTAGTAACTTCAGACAGAAAGAGGGTGATACAATTTTTTTTTTTAATTATTTGTTTTATCAGGTTAGGGTTAAAAATGACTGACACCAATAACCATAAAAATGCTAAATACTGGCACCAATAATCTGACAATCGGTCGACTCCTAATATGTAGTGCTCAAATTTCACTTGTAAAATTATTAAGTGATTGTACCTTTTAATGGACGGTATTGGAATTTCCCTTAGGGTCATATGGCGTAAAAAGAACTTTAGGGGTACCATTCAGTGCTTAAGACACAGTTATAGGACACTTTAGGCAAAGATGCTGACATGACCAACAATTGAGGAAAGTGAATAGGGGCTTTAAACGCTGAGTTACGCATGACTGAATGAAAGCTAATTTTACCCAAAGCTAACTTCAAGTAATACTCCTTACAACTGAATAAACATGGTATCTAATGGGCACTTGTATTTGTTCTAGCTGTTGCCAAAAGCCTGGAAGTTTAACAGACATGTAATCTGCTTAATTATACGCCTTTCCTCCTCTAAATAAAACTTTACAGAAGCACAAAACACCCAGGTGTAATTACATCTCCTGCTTTGGAGGATGCTTTAAACTGGGGGTGAAGTACAGCAGAGCATGAGCAAGATGAAAGGGGATAGAGAGATGAAGGAAGTGCTCCAACACAGGACCTTCATACTTACAAAACAATATGGCACTCTGTATTTTAGTTATACTATCTGTTATAATACATATATACTTCCTTAATTTCTCTTAAGAGTTTCTATAACGATCAAGGTATAATTCTCTAAATGTCGTACTTGTATAACGGCGTATGTGACGAATTAAGGATCTGGAATCACAAGTAACGTCCTTTACACGTCTACCCTATGTCCTGGGAAACTTTCAAGCTGTTCATTTTCAATACTATAACTAGAAAAGACATTTCCATTAACACCTCGCTGGTGTCATTGGTATGTAACACCCTCATGTTACGTTAACCCGCTGGACAGTTTTGCAACACAATCCTATGAGAGAAACCCTAATCTAACCCTAATACTTTCAACATAATCAGATTTCAGCACCAGCCTCCTGAGCGTAACTACATGATGTAACAGAAAAACACTCCTGACGAAGCTTAGTGGATTATGTTTGTCAGGAAAAGTCATCCGTAGACTCTAAGCAGTCGACATAAACAACACATTCAAATGCTTTTTGCCCTCGCAGCAATTAGCCACGTTGTCCCTGCGCAACTTCCTCACTGATGCAAAGAGACTGAGGTTACATCAGAGCTGAAAGAACGTTCGCCCTCGTTGTTGCTACACATGTTCTGAGAACCTTGCAGATCTTATCTGACCTAAGAGGTCTTATCTCAGAGCTGGGTTGGTGCCAGATACAGACAGGCAGGTAAGAACTAATGCCAATTTTGTTTGACCTGTGGAGGAGCCAGAAAGGAGGGAGGACTGAAAAAGAGATAAAGAGAGAGATCACAGAGCTTTGTTTACTCCTTCCCTGTAACACAAAAAGGACATTCAGGCTTCTTATTTAGAAGTCAAAGACAAACTATCCTAATAAGAGGAAGTCAGAAATGCTGTAGTGACTTTCCATGTTTCCAAAGCTTATTTAATCTTGAGTTTCTGTTTATGACTCAAACCAGTGATCTGAGCCACTAAAACCCTGTGTTGGTGCCTGCGTTGGTGATCCTGTACCGATAAACGAAAAGAGAAAAGTACTTTAAAGCAACATATTCTTGTCATTCCAGCATTTCCAACAGCAACACGATGACAAGGCAGAGCCCCGTTCCCGGCTAGCCATGTTGAAAACGGGACTGAGACGAATCCGAAAATCACCTCAATCTCCTGCAGCTGTTCCTGATTGGTGGAGTACATCTGCTGAAGTCCCTGTTCCAGCTCATGGTTCCGGTCCAGCAGAGTTTTGCCCAGTTCTGCAGCCAAGTGGAGATCTGGTGTACACATACACACACAAAGAGAGAGACAAAAGACGGAAGGGTTCACCTTAAGCACAGTATAAGCAAACGGCTCAGTCAGGACGTCCTGTCTTATGAAGGGCAGCAATTCCCAGACACGTCCCACGACAACATGCCGCGCAGCATCACTGCATGACTCACGGCAGCTTTATCTGACACGACCCACTTTGGAGAGCGCTAATTCATGAGGTCAATAAGAAGGACAATCTCATTTCATTGCATTCCAACACAAGAACCCATCATGCATTAACAAGCGTATGTACACAAGAAATTATATTATTTCAACTTGACATCTTAATATGCACATGTACAGTTTATGGTATAAATCTATGTTTAAAAAAAAACACGAAACAGTATCGGGAAGCTATGTACATGACAAAGAACCTAAGTACATCTTACTAAACATATGTACATAACAAAGAATCTTGCTTGATCTAAACACCTCAACCTAAACCACTGCATGCAGGGTTCAAGTCTGAAATAAAAGTCAATATTAGAAGCATTACAGCATAAATTTAACGATGTGAGCAGACAATGGTCTCTAAACGTGCTTCTCTGCATCAGCAGTAAAAATGCAGCAGCAGATTTAAAGCGTTTCTATGGGCGTGACCTTCAGCTGACACAACTACTGCCACGACAAAAACATCAATTACAGATACAATACAACAGTTATTGCGGCAAAATTTATAAAATACATAAATCTCGCTTTTTTCCGGTGTAAAAACTAGAAATTGATTGTTGGTGACAAAGACTTAAACGTGGGTGAGAACACTGACGTCTTCTTAAATAATTGCTAATTACTGATTAGTGTTTTTAAGGTTAAAAATAGTAAGCGTGCATAAAAGCCACAAAGGAATAGAATTAAAAGAATTATTTTGTCTGTCTTACCGTGTTCGAGATCCTTTCGGCTGCACCACAATTCATCGTCGTTTCGCTCAAATTCCTCCTCCACGATTATGTCGGTCAACATTTTGGCGTTTTTTTTGGACTCCGAATCTTTTCGTTGTACCGTTATACCTCGTAACTGTCTTCACACGTTCTGTCGTTCCGTCTGAAGCATCACTGTTACCAACAGTCTATTCCCCCGGGTCAAAAACACTTTCAACACACGAACACACACCTACTCACACACTCCGCTCTGCCCCGGCGTCTGCAGCAACGTGGCAAAAGCCACTGCTGGTGAGGGGGCGGGACTCGATGAGGCCAAACGCACGTCATTCACACGGTGCCGGCCAATCGAGAGACAGAGCGAGAGAAATTAGTCCAATGGGTGCTGGCGCACACATGTCACGTGACCTTTTAAAAACGCGCCCATTTCCGTACACAACTATGAT
The DNA here is from genome assembly GCA_032718565.1 of Distichodus sexfasciatus. Lineage (NCBI taxonomy): Eukaryota > Metazoa > Chordata > Actinopteri > Characiformes > Distichodontidae > Distichodus > Distichodus sexfasciatus. The sequence continues at coordinate 80,016 of JAVGVS010000768.1, forward strand.
ATGCGCTGACGGAAGCTGTGAAAAACTTTTGTTCAACACAAAGGTAGGTACAATATGACATTCAATACAAAAATATGGTAAAATGGAACGAAATGAAGCGGAAAACATGTTCGTCTACTGGCCGTTGCTGAGCGTCGGTCACGTGACCCGCCCAATTAAACGTACGCTACAGACGTACAGCCCAAAGAATTATTCGCCAGCAGTTACGTCATGGAACGCCGTTGATACAAAAACGTGACAAATATTCCCCTATTTTTTATGGATAGTAGCGAATAACCAAAATCGTTTTAAGTAGGCACAGAAAACATGTCAATGATGATCCTTAAATTTGCATATATTTTCGTACAGTAACGTAAATCTTTGTTGGCGCATATACAAGCAACTAAACACAATATTATAATCATCAAAGTCAAAGTAAAAAAAACAACAACATATAGACAAAGTAACGGATACTCTAAACAGTACGATTTGTCATGCTTTCATCTTATGGAACACTCAAGGGTAATTCAAATGTTTCTGTGTAGCGCTCTTAACAACTGCCATTGTCACAAAACGCTTTACATATAACCGGCCCAAACCCCGCAAAAAGCCTGAGTTTGAATTCCCCTGTGTATACAATAAAACAAATGTGTTAGAGTTTCAACGCGTGTTTTTACGTTGCCTGGGATAAACACTGGATTTCTTTTTTTTACGTGTGTATACCCTGTTGAGATGGGTCTTGCCCACGTTTTTGCACCAATGGCGTCCCATAATACGGGCCATCGCCATCTGTTTCCTGGTTACCTGGTTCACGCTCCGAAACCTCAAATTCACTTTCGAGCCCACAAAAACCCCTCCGGTCGTCATCATTACAGGGATAATAAAGTATGTCCGGCAGCGAAGACAAGTAAGTTATATCCATGGTCAAATATCAATGGTATTTATGGTCAAATAAACGAACATGGTCCTTACTAAAGATCTGCAACTGCTGTTGTTACTACTGTTTATTAATGGAGATTCACGATTTCTCGTGTTGTCTCAAACCTACATAGTTCCAGGTGAACAACCATGCAGTGACATATAAATCTGGTTCAGACCTAATAGTGTGTATGACACGTTAAATAATTAAGTTAAAAAATTAAAGTCAATGCTGAACTGCACAGTATATCGTTTCAGCAACGTTAACGTGCTGTATGCATGCACAAGCAGTCATACAACTGGTCATGTTACAACCTTTTTGCTGGCAAAAGTAAAACTCATTTTCCATGACAAATCTACAAGAAAAAACCTAATAATTTACTCAGATGATATCTAAGGGGCCTTGGAAAAGTTCAAGCTGTTTCTTTTTTATTTTCTATGCAGATGCATTCTCTTCAAAATCACCCTAGTCATTCTAAAATAATTATTTGCCAATTGAGTACTTTTGTATTACAATATCTATCTCTGGAAAAAATTGCAATAATACATATTTCCAGTGTCACAGCTGCAAAATATTGCTCTGTCAGTTTCCTCTAGTACCGTGCGTACTTTTGTCTGCCAGCTTTCAAGGATTGTTTACTGTTAAGTTTGTTTCTTTTGGGGTATAGCAGATACAAAGTGAGAACATGATGAAGCGCTTCAGACTCTCCGCGCACCCGGCCGCGATGGCCTTTTCCATGACCACGCTGGGCTCCAGTATGATGAACAGCATTTTCAGTTTTTACTATGTAAAACTCTTCTTGAATAAATACAGGATATCAGAGGGAGCCTTTCATCAGGCTCAGGTGAGTGCCTCAAATTCCCACAAATCCTTGGGAGGATTATATATAATCTGAATTATTGTGAGGTTACGATGCCCCCATGGCATTCTAATTTATACACATGGTTAAAGTTCTTACATATTTTAAACATGAGATTGTTTGCTATGTGATGAAGTTGCCTAAAAGCAGTCATTCCTGGATATCAGTTTGACCATTTTTGGCAAAGGAAATGATTCCCTCTATTGTTTAGACATAAACTCTTAGATGAAAATGAATTAAATATGTTGTCAAAAGTAAAAACAGGCTGCTAAAAAGTAATGGTCTTGTGTCTTGCAGGTGGTGTACATGATCTGGAACGCCTTAAACGACCCGTTGTTCGGTTACCTGCAGGACAACTCCCGCATTCCCTGCTGCTCCCACCGCCGGCTCTCCATCCTGTACGGGGCACCGTTTTATGGCCTGGCCTTCCTTCTGGCCTGGTTCCCCTGGAGGAGCTATGAGCCGGGGGGCGACTGGTTGAGCGGCATTCACCTGGTAGTGACGCTGTGTGCCTTCGATGGCCTACTCACCTTCGTTCTTCTCGCCCAGTGCGCCCTTTTTGCCGAAATCTCTGAGCGCCACGAAAACAGGCTGCGACTGATTAAGTATAACCAGGTGGCATCTCTGCTGGGCTCGTCCAGCGTGCTCTTCTGCGGACTTGTGTCCAACAACATGGACAACTTTGCCGCTTTTCAAGGCTTCTGTGTGCTGGTGGCTCTGCTGGGATGCTCCTGCATGGTCTACACCGGCTTCCACAGCGAGGGGCGCTTTGATGAAAAGCTCTCCAAAACAGATTCCCCACATCAGCAGCCGCCACCACTCTCGCTGGGCTCGGTGGCTGCCATGACGTGGCAGATCGTCACCAACCGAGACTTCCAGCTCTTCGTGGTCATGAACTTTTTCCAGGTCTTCATGGTGGCTTTCTGCCACAATTTTGCCATCATCTTCGCTGAGCACCTCATTCCGCCCGACGTGCTGCCCTCGCTGGCCAGGAGCTTTATGTATGGAGCGGGATTCATCTGCCCTCAGGTGCCCAGGTGCAGAATATCAAATTAGTGAAGGTGCCATATGAGGAACTAAGGCTGGGCAATTATTTGAAAATTAATTGAAACCGACACTCACAACCTCTAATTGGTGTAATTTTGCTCATGACGATTTCTTCAACTATTTAAAAATAAATTCTCTAACAAGTTGAGACTACTTCAACACCCAGCTGAGTAAAAATTGTACAATGTAAACATCTGAGTTGCTAGGACCGTTTTCGTTCTAAAATATCTTGCACAAGAATCAATGTGTTTTATTTAAACTCATAAAGAAGAATTTCACACATGACACCTTTAATTAATTTGGTTACCACACCCAATGTGTCCACTTTGTGAATACAGCTTCATTTTCTTTGCCTTTTCCAGGTATAGAGGAGCAGCCTTTTTTACATACGAAAGCTTCTGTCATGACCAGAAGCCGCCTTGAAAAAACACTTTTTCAAACCAGTTTGGTAACAAAGCTTGTTAAGCTGTCAGCTGGTTAACCTGACTTCCTCTTTAGGGCCAGTGAAAAATTTGAACTTCAGTCATTATTGGCAGCATTTGCCAGGTAGAAATCTTGCATTTACACACTGCCATCTGCTTGTTGTCCAGTTGTTGGTGTTGGGCAGTCAGAATCTCCTGCACACGTTTGGCTACTACCGCCTCATCCTTGTGACTTTCATTGTGGAGGCGACAGCTGCTGGAGTGATGCTACTTCTGGGCCCGAATCACTACTACTGCCTGGCCTTCTTCATCACCGCCAACATGTAAGAGACCAGCACGAAAAGCTTTTAGTGCCCACTGGCTGTGCTTCAAAAAATGTAATCTTTAAAATGAGTCATAGAAAACATTTTATTGATGCTACACATTTTTCTCGACATAAAAATTGACTCTTTTGCTGAGATAAAGTTCAGTGCCAGAACTGAGTATTGGATCTGTTTCATTCTTTAGCAGATCTGTCTTTATTTATTAAGGTTTTGTCATAAATGGTTAAAAACATCATGGAAGAAATAGAATTGGATGAATTTAATAGTGTGATTTCTTATTATTTTAAACTGATAAAGAAAGATTTCATTTTTGCAGAACTAGACCAGACTAGTGCACTAAATTTGTGATCTAGATGCAGCCCAAGTCTATTAGGAAGAACAGGAAAACAACTGTTTTATAATTCTGTTGTTACACCATATTGCACTGTACCTGCATCCTCGTTTCAGCAGCGTGGATAGAGCTTATACTGAATATGTAGGCATTATTGCTCTTTTTTGTTTATCAGGGTTTTGGTCAATGCAGCCTTCAGTCTGTTTGGTCTTCCGCTGGCGGACATAATTGACTCGGACATACAGAAGTACAAACGCAGGTAAAAATGATGTGTTGATAATCCCCTTTAGTCTTGGCCTATTCTAGAACTGGGAAAATCATGTTTTTGGCCAAAAGCACAATGTACATATTTTTCAAGTGAAGAAATTCAAATCAGCCCTTTCTCCAAAAATGTCCCGCTATTTCCGGAAATTATTTTCCATTTGTCTCCAGCTCCCCTCTGTCTTCCATGGTTTTTGGGACCAATGCTCTCTTCACCAAACCTGCCCAGTCCTTGGCCCCCATGTTGGTGGTCGCTATTCTTAACCAGTACGGCTACGAGGACTTAAAAGACGGGAAGCTATCAGACCCAAGGTGAAGTCATGAATGGTGTTTGTTGCTCTATATCGGATTTCTGATCTGTATTTTCACTAGTGCTGACATTCAGTTTATTTACTTCCTGTATTAATCAGTCTTTTCACTTTCTCCTCCCCACTGCAGTGCGCTCCAGACTCTCCGCAGCACCATGTTCTACTTGGTGTGTCTGGTGCCACTGTTTGTGTCAGCGCTGCAGGTTCTGGCATGGAAGCCATTCTCAATCAGGGACAGTCACACCACAGACTCGAAGTACACAGAGGGATGAAACACATTTACACACTGCAGGTGTTAAAGGGCTAGAGAACATGTTTTCTATTAGGAATAGATATTATATTAGGGGTGCTGATATATTGATTCAGTGATTCAGTACATATTGTAACAACTTTATATTGAACGGGCGTCTGTCTGTTTTTGTTAAAAGAGAAGATTGTTTTTCTTTTAAATATCTGGTCTCATATCATAGTAGACACTGAATCAATATATCAATATAAGATTGATAATAAATATTATTTTCATATGACTGTAGACTGCAAGTACAGCTGCATGGCTGGAATTAACTACGGTACATATAATTGGTGGTAGAAACATTAATGTATTTTTATTATCAATCAAAAATATGTTTGGGGATATGTAGATCCCCAGTTCTCTGATTAAGCTCCAGATTGGAAGCGTGATTCTGCTGTTTCTAGCATAATACTTGAAAGGGTAAGTGCCATTTTTTGGAGCAGACTGGCCATTAACAGGTTTTTGATCATAAGGACTTGTTCATAATCTGGACATCAGTAACAAAATATTATGATTATTTTTATTCCAAATATACTAAGCAAAAGTCTTCAGCCACCCTTATTTCTTCATATTTTGCTTCCAAATAGCCAGATTTTCTTGTGATGTTTTAAATGTAGGACGACGGAGGAGGAAGAAATATATCTACATGTACGTATTTTTGCACATATTGCAGTAAATCTGTACTTATTGTCTGTTTTGCTTAACAACAGTGTTGGAATGTTTACTTTTAAAATGTATCCCACTACAGAATACATGCCCTAAAATGTTCTTTGTAACATTCCGTTAGGTTCCTCGATGTATTCTAAATACTTTAGATTACTTCCACATTGTCTTGCTTTTTACAACTGTATGAATGTAGCAATCACACCCTGCGCGGTCATATTCCGCCCTCTTTCTTCTTTTAATGTGAAGTGTTGCCTGAATTTCCAAAACAGAAGTGTGTTACTGCCCTGGTTCTGTGGTGCTGGCTCCAGCTCTGACTCCTCCAACAAAGGTTAAAAGGTTTACATTAGCATATGTTATTGCGTGTTCTATAGGACAACACGGATAATGAGTGGAATATTTTAACAATGTAACTGTATTCCGATTACCATCTAATTAAACTCCGATTCCAATCGAATCCGACCCCTGGTGTTACCAACATTGGGTCCCTGAGCAAGACCCTTAACCCTAAGTTGCTCTCAGGGGAAGTGTCCCTGAAATTAGTAAAAATGTAAGTCGCTCTGGATAAGAGTGTCTGCTAAATGCTGTAAATATAAATATAAACTCTAACGGAATACAGTTACTCATAATTTGTCATCTGAATATGTAATGTCGGTACATGTTGCTCCTCAACACTGTGTTACAAAATATAAAGAAATGAGTGGTGGTTCAAGACTTAGGTAGTTTACCAAAAAACACGCATTGAATATAACGGATTTTAGAAGCAATATTTCAAACACTTTGGGCTTTTTCTGTAGATACTGTTCTATACATGTTGTGTTATTTTTTTTTTTCTATTTCACCTTTTCATACGTTCATGTACAGTTTGAGGGACCGGTTGTAATTTCTGTGGTTTACTATTTTTATTTTGACACTGAGTTTTGATTTTCTGTAGATTTGAAATCTTTATGGTGGAAATGTTTAATTTTGTTTTCTATCAAAGCAACACTGTCAGTGAAATAAAAAAAAAAGTTGATGTGTTGAAAATATGTAAATTAAATATGGAATATGAGCTATTTTTTTTAAAAAGAAAACAATGTAAAGTTGTTTTATGTTGCATATTTATTGCGATTATTTATTCATAATGCTGTAATATTAAGAAGTTTATCTTACTAATATTGCACCTTTATCCGTCATATAAAAGTTTAACTTCCATTTTACTGAAGTTTAGGGAAATTTGATTAACCTTGCCCATTTGATCAGACACGCAAGCTGCGTGAAAATGTTACGTCAGTATTGACAATGTCATTAAGACTACAAGTTAACCATTTCTTTAAGTCACCAGACGAGTTAGAAAAAAGCACTGCATGGTTTTTACATTTAATCTCCCAATTATGGGAGGTGTTTCCTGCAGAAATGAAAATGGAAATGCAATCTGCACTTTGCCATTTAGTTTTCAGTTACTATGCGAGAGGATCCTGCAATAATGAAAAAATAATTGAAATAAGTCTATTTGCATTAAATTTTCCATTTATGTATGAGTAATTTGTGAAAAACTCAAAGATCAAACTAAAACAACACTTTTCTTGTTCCATATACTCAGTATCATAAATAAAATGACAATGTTATTAAGGAAAGGAAAAAGCTATCTTGTATTTGCATTTGCTTTGTCTTCACAGAATACACAATAACTGCTCAAATTAAAAAGAAAATTATACGTTCACATCATATTTTCTTTTCTGAAAAAATTCTCGTATAGAAACTGACAACTAAATGGCAAAGTGCAGATTGCAGTTCCATTTCACCATTTTCATTTTCTTTTCTGCAGGAAATATCTGCAGAAAGGCGGGACAACTTTATTCTTATTTTTTATTTTTTTTTGAACAGCAGTGCAAACCTTAAATCTTTTTTTTGGTGGGGGGGAAGAGTTGCTCCGAATTCACCCACCCTAATACGTGACATTACAATAAAACAAAACAAAAGAAGACAAGATAAAACAAAACGAAACAAAATAGATTCTTGGAATTCTTCAAAAGACAACCGACGAAGGACAGACAGACGTATGTAGACAAACACGGCCCGACAGACACAAACAGACAGAGAAGACAAGACGACACAAAAGACACAGACAGAGACACAAAACATGAGTTTATCAAGGGGAAGTTCATATAAGTGGAGGTGGAGTTTAGATTTATGACACAAGGTGGGAAATAACAGTATTACCAAAAAAAAAAAAGAAGAAGACAAATATTTGCAATTTCTGGTGTGTGTGTGTGTTTAGGCAGTTTTAAAAACTATACTGACATTTGCCAGTTTTCTCATTCGAGATTTGTTCAGAGGTAAGAATAAAATCTGCAAATGCTGAAGAGCATTCTGACGCCAATTTTAATACATGTCGATTTGCGCAAAACATTGACATATTTGATTTTCTTCAAAATAGTTGTATAATCGACTACTTAAATGTCTTAACTTTCTTAAGAACAAATTTAAGAAAAGATGGTTAGTCTAGAACTTAATTTTTAAACTTTTATTTTGAAAAGTAACTTTTTAAAGCAACCACAGCGGCCATCTTGGCTCTCTTTGGTTGCCAAATTCACAAGCATTAAAGAAGTGCCGTTTGTTTAGTCATGTAAAATAAAAGGCGGCGTCCTTTTAATTGGCGCAAGACAAATGCCCTGTTTTATTACTCTTTTATTTAAAGTTTAATCTTGCGCTTCAGTTTTATCTCATGCATTATTTGTGCCTTCAGTAATTATGGTTCCAAACTGTCTCATTTGACTCAACGCGACGATTTTTCTCCGGTAAGGTCTCTACGGCTCCGTCCCAAACCGCACTCGGTTGTAGCAGTAGAGTGCGATTTGGGACATAGCACCCCGTATGTGTAGCTAGTAACCTAGCTAGGCTAAATATTCTATAGTCAACGCCACTTTATGTGTTATTTAACCTTCTAGCGAGCAATGTGAGCATAAATGTGTTGCGAGTGGTAATGGAATACGCTTTAGGAAGTGCAATTAGTCAGCTGTAGCGTTAGGAATGCTAAAGTTGCTAACAGATAGTGAAAGCCAATGGGGACTTTTAGCTCAAGTGGCTTTATGCTAAAAGTCCCCGTAGGCTTTGCTGGATTAGCGCCATTGTCGCTTTCAGTAAGTAGCCTGTTAGCCGTTATTCTGATAGCTATATTCATTCAAACAGAGTGAAATGATTCGTTATTATTATTATTATTATTATTATTATTATTATTGTTATTGTTATTGTTATTGTTATTATAGTTATTGTTGTTCTGTTGTCGTTGTTTCTGTTGTTGTTATTAAATTATGGTTTGAAGTATTTTATATCTATTATTTAGCTTACTAACCACTATTTGTTCTTTGAAAACTTACATTTTAGCTAGTTTTATGTTTTAAAAAGATCTCTAGTACAAAATTACGTTGGAAAACATGACAAACAAGTCAGCCAGGAAATGTCACCTTATAGATGAGGAGGAGCAGTTGTTCCAAACCAGATTTTAGGTGTGATAAGTGCATAGTCAAAAAAGCAAAAAAGTCTTTTGACAGTCTGCAGTTGATTATACACTCCCTAAATTCCCATCTTAAGTGCTTTGGGCAGTTTCCAGCTCCGTTTCCCAGACCTGGTCTGTGCAGGCAAAAGTTAAAGCAAATTTTAGAATATTCAAAATGTGAAGTACAAAAACTATGCAGAACAAATAGTTCAAAAATAAACATTAAAATGATAAACAGTTTAGCCGTGTGTGATTGCTGTGAACTGAAAAAAGTCATAGAAATGAAAAAGGGAGGGTTGGTACATCAGTGGTTAATGAAATCTCATATTATGAAACTAAAAATTAAAGGAGTACTGAGAGTTATAGACATGAGCAGTGTTTTGCTGTGACATTTTATAATGTAAATCTAAATGGGTTTGAAAAGTGGTTCAGTGAAAGTGCATGGGAGGATGGAGCGATGAAATGGAGGGGTGGAGTGAGGGATCAGCGAGAAGGGATAGGGTTGTGCTTACAAGTTTGACAGGTTTTTTTTGGAATGAAACATCAGGAGTTTAATATTGAAAAATGCATTAAGATTAATGGGCTTAAATAAAGGGATGAACAAGAAGGAATAAAGGGAGGATGAACGGGTGAAAAAGAGGTTGAAGACATCAGCAAGATGTTTGACATTTTTCCCCATACAGGTCTATGTGTAACATCTGATTGAAAGAATATACATGTATCTCCTACATTTTATAAACCTAGAAACTAGATTTATGGAGAAGTGTACTTGCGTTCATCTTTTTGACACTACATATTCATCCCTCTTTTTCAAGGATGCTTTTCCTTAGTTGATGGACCATTTGTTAGCTGTATAAACAGCAACTATAGAGCTAACTATCTAGTCTTACCACTTTCAGACGATTTCTGAAGATGTTTGGTGATGAAATGACTAAGGTAGGGATACCTTAATAAAACTCTTTTGTAGTTAAATCCATTCTTTGCTCACGTTTTCTTTTCCAGTTATGGACCCCCTAAACCAATTAAATGCCATGTATTTTCAAGAGTCCCTCACCTCAGCTCTGGACCTCTCTATGGGCTGCGAACAGAACCCGGTAAAGACGGACTGTGTTAAAGCCCTGGACCTTGTAAAGAAGCCCATCAGGAGTAAACGTATCTCAGGGATCAGGAATAAGAACATGGACCTTCCGGAACCTGGTTCCGAAGGTCACATTTCCCAACCTTTCCCACAGGTCTCGCTTGAAGAACCACAGTCGGACCCAAATCCGAACGTCAAGTACCTGTCGAAGTCTTGTTCAGTAGTTTTACACAACCACAACCCTTTGGCTTGGCTCAGGTCTGACACAGACCAAACGACAAAAACAAAGGAAGACACTAAGAGAGGGAGGAGTGAACAAAATGGCCTGCATTTGCAATCGTTGGGCTTTAAAAAGTATGCCACTCGAGCTTTGCCGCCCAAAACCGGATCCAAAGGCAGTTTCGGACATCAGGACGACGCTGCTTCTTCTCCTTTGCATTCCGTTAGTCCTGTGAGCACTGTCTCTGAAGACTCTGAGATGGTGGAGAAATTCTTAACACACAGTACTGTTGAATCGATGTCATCCGGATCTGTCAGCTCCAGAGTGAACTCTCCCTACTCCGTGGAGTCCATTTCTAGCTTTGACAGCGAAGTTATCGAGGTACCAGTGACCAGCTTGCCACGGAAGCAATATGTCAACGGTCACTTGTTAAGTGGGAACCTGACAGCAAAACATAAAAGACCAGAAACTGAAACCCTTTCAACCTTGAGCCATCAGTTTGAGCCCATAGATGGTTCGGACTGCAGCACTCCCATCAAACACAGGCGTTGCTCTGGCTTGAACAAGCAGGATTTTCCCAAATATGCAGAGACACTGGAGTCTGTCAAGGAGTCCTACCCGATTTTACTGCAGGACAGCGATCAAGAAACTGAACCCTCTACCTCAGATGCTGAAAAAGCAGATGTTCTTAAATCCCCACAGAACGACCAGGGCAGATCGCCCAAACCGACACTGGCCAAGGACGTCTTGCGGAAAGCGCCGCTGTCAAAGAAACAGTCCAACACGGGACGTAAACGGAAGCGCCAGGCTAAACAGACCAAGCCTTCCCCGGGCAAGAAAGCAACATCGAATGCGGCTAAGAGGCGGAAAAAGAAATCTCCGAAGTCTGGCCCTTCTTCCTCCTTGTTCTCTGCTTGCGAGCCGGAGATCAAGCTGAAGTACGCGAGCTACAAGGAGGAGAAGAAGGAGGGCAAAGGCGATCATTTCGTCCCTTACATCCGTATGAACTTGTCCGCCTGCACCATTGTCAACTTCCAGGAGGATGTAGAACAAGTCCGGGCGAAGAAATGCCAGCGACCTAGCAGCTCTTCGGTGCCCTCTGGAGTCATGCCCACAAGCTCCAAGTTGCAGCTGGGACGGGTGAAGACCGACGCCGGGTCTCAGGCTGACCAGCGATGTTGTCTGTGTGGCAGAATGGCCAACGTTGCCGGCTTGGGGGACTTGCATGGCCCTTATTTCCCATGCCAACCTCATTTGGACAGCAGGAATCGTCTTGCCATAGAGGGTGCTCCTGTTGGACGCTCGCTAATAGAATCCCCCGCCAAAACACATGAACTTTTGGACTCCCCTTCCAAACTCATGAGGAAACACTACTCGCCAGACGAGTGCCCCACCGCTGCTGAGGGGGATTCGGATGAGGGCCGGGAGCGCTGGGTGCATGAAGACTGCAGCGTCTGGTCTGCAGGCGTCTTTCTGGTCAAAGGAAAGCTGTACGGACTGGAAGAGGCGATCCGGCTCGCTCGAGTGACGGTGAGTTAAAGCCTTATGGCACTGTTTTGGCCGAATATACTTTTTGTTTCATGTGCACAAACAACTACTACTATTTTTAACTAAGGGGTTAAAATCTTCCGTTGTAGTAACATAATTCGACCAAAAATATATAAACTCTTTCAAGGCATTGATGTAACTGCACAGCATTCTCTCGTCAGAGGGAGCGAACACATGCACATCTTGCTGTAGTATGCCTCATTAATTTACCTTGATATGTACCTAAAAAAACTTCAGCCGCCCCCCAGACTTTGGGAACCTCTGGTGTAGGACATTTTTCTGAAATGTTAAGTTACAACTGTCGATTATTGGACATTTTTTAACAACAATCTGATGATTATTTTTCTTAAAACACAAGGCACAAACTTAAGATTTGTGTTATGTGTGGATAAGAGCCCACAACAAGAGAGCATGACAAGTGCTTTTCAAAAATAAGCCTCCTTTATTTTGATGAATAATACTTTCAACAGAAATCACAAGAACATGTAGAGGTTTGGATAAATAAGAGTTTTACGTATAAATGCAAAAAAACGACAAAAGCGCAGTAGCAGAGCTGCCCTCTAGTGAATAAAGTGTGCAATGACAACACTTGCAACATGACTCAAGGTACAGTTTCCCTTTCATTTGTTTATCAGCAGTTAGCTCAGTAGTTCAGGAGTTGGCTGATAATATCAGTATTAAAATTTATTGATCCTTCACTACTTGCGCTTTCAAGGCAAAATGTTCATTTGATGGTTTTTCACCGATTTATTTCTTCGATACTAAAAGTGGATGCAAGTAAATGTCACAGAATGAGAGATTTGCACAGTTGGTACGTATGCCAGTTGGGTTTTAGGACTCGTTGGAAGGTTCCTATGTTGGAGCGCTTACTTCAACTCTCTATGCCCATCCAGGCTTTTTGTAGCTGCTGAATTCCACACCCAGTTTAAAGTTTGTAGATGGACCAGATTTACTGAAACTCGCACCTGTTAGAGTGCCCTTATAAAGAAAATGTAACTTATAAAAACAGGTTGTTACTGTATTGTTTGCTGACTGCAGCTGTGTAAAGTTGTTAAAGGTGACTGTTCATGTTTCTCCTCGCGGTCTCCTCAGGTGTGTTCATGTTGCAACAGCACAGGTGCCACACTGGGCTGCTTCTTTAAAGGCTGCCCAAATAAGTACCACTTTCCCTGCGCAGTCCAGGCTGGTAAGAGAGCAAAATTGTACCTCACTTAAATGACCAGTATGGACAAAATCAGAAAGTCAGTCCTAAGTACTGTACTGTTGCCTGTTTTTAGACTTTTGTACCTTTATTTTGTTCTCACTTGATGATTTAAGCATCACATCTCTGCATGCATAGTTGATTTTTGTTTTACACAAATCTCATGGGTTATATTCTTTGAGTGCCAAATGTAATTTCCTGTGTCTGTAGAATGTGCACTAAATGAGGAGAACTTCACTATAAGATGTCTGAGGCACAAGGTAATGCTCTGGAGCTGTTTGTACTGCTCTCCGCCCACTTAAACACTTATAGAGATTGAAAATGAGGTCTAACCTCTCTGTCTAACTTGCAGTCTGTCCTTTACTCACACAATTCTTCTCCTTAGAATAAAGTATCCAGACCAAGCATCAGCAGACTGCAAAACAGATGACAACCAAGAGGCCTTAGACGAGCATGGAGGGTATGGAGTTCTTTTTTTAACAAATTTGGTCAATATTTTGACTGTCAACAACTTTGATCCTGGTGTTTCTGCTTTATAACTAAAATGATGTAAGTTTTTTTTTTATTTCACAGGAAATGAGAACATACAAGTAGATTATAGTTCAAAGGAAAGTCTTGTTGAAATTATTAGTGTTGATTTCTAAAGAATGGTACTTACTTTGGGCAAACAGAGGAAAAATGTAAATTTCACCAACCTTAATATGACAAATTGAAAAAATCTGTTAAAATTGCTGTTGATTTTTGAACCAAAGATGGCGCAACAGTTCCGTTTTACTAAATTATGAAAGCTGCTCTAAAGTTGAATACAGCTTAGCAAAGGCATCAAAGAAACTAGAAGATGAAGTTCCTGCTAGGATAAAGAGATGAAAGAAAGAGTAAAAATGAATTAGAGAATTTTTCAAGTAACAGATGACTTTGGTGCATGAAAAGCCTCCTTTGCCTTTGCTTTATTGTTATCCACATTGTTAGAGACTTTGGGTCTTTGGTCACTTAAACCAGGAGATCACAAACCTCTGAAAGTCTCAGTTTGAAAGTCAAGGAATATGAAAATGTGGTTAATTTTTTTTACAGATTTTAAAAATAAACCGAATTTTCATATTCAGATTTTTTGAATGTTCACCAGCCTTCAAATGTGCAGGTAAGATTCTAATGCAGTTTATTTATGTTTTCCTTTCACAGGTGAATTTGGACAGACATCCACGTGCCTCATCATCATCACCACACCCACTTCCAAAGAGAGCGTTTACATTATTTGCCTTTTTTGCAGTCAATCTCACCCACTGTGTGGAAGTACTCCCCAGCGGATGAATGTTCAAAGCCTTTTTCCACTGTACTGTAGATGACCCGTTACTTTTTTTTTAAAATGATTTATTTAAGCCCACTAAGTTTAAGTTCCACTATGTCTTTATTTGACAATGCTCAGCTCTCTCAAGGCCATGTCTGGCCCTTTGAGAGTGACTTTTATGATTTTTTAAAGCCAAGTTTTCCCCAATAACATTGCCCAAATATTCAGTTTGGTTGCATCTTTTTCAGTGGTGCAATATCTTTTGATTTAACTGCCTACATGCCCTGGGAGTGTTTTGTATAGCCATTTTTCTAGTGTGACAGCTTGTCATTAGGTATTGAAGATTGTCCAAGTTAAGGGGCATTTCTGCAGAAGTAGAACTAAGAAATTCTGTTTACTGGCATATCTGGTGTTCCATTAACTTACCACTAAATTTAAAGGGCAGTCTACAAAATGTGACATTGTTACAAATTTCATTAGTTCACTACTGCCACAAATTTAATTCGTTAACGAATTTCATTAGTTGATGAGTGTTCCGCAGTTCTTTTTGTTAAATATTCCCATCTGCAGTGCTGGACAACCTAGTTACCATGTGCACTATCTGTGAACATATTTATTTCATGTTATGTTTATTTAATTGTGTATGCATATATATTTATTTCCAGATGTTCAATCTTTTGTTTAAAAAAGACCATGTGCTTTTGGGCACGTTATTAGTGATGCAGGGAATTGGCTCTTGTTTGAGCATAACCGCACCCGCTGCCCAGCCGTGATGGGTGTACATTGCACTTTTTTGTCAAATCTGATTTTACAGCCTGTGATTTGGAAGACCTGCCGTGTCTGTAATATGTACAGTTTCACCCAATGCCTTGTGATAATTCTCTAGGTTCTCTGTAATAAATATTTTTACTGTCTTACCCATGTAGCAGATGTTTTTTGTTCCAGAGTCAACACATAAATGTAATTGCAAAGTACAAGGTGTAAAACACATTAAATATTTTATTTTCATGGGTTGGTCAAAATGTTTTTGGTGTGTGTTTGTGTAATGCCCAGTGCTGGGGATGCAGTAATGTTTCAAGCTACTTACGATAAAAAGTAACTAAGCTACAATTTTAATATCTTGGCTATACTCCAAACTACAGAATAAATACCTAACTACCTCCAAGCTACTTCATTCAGTAGTAGGACTACGATAATAATAGAAATACGATATAGATTAAAAAATTTGCGATCTTTTCCTGCGGCTATGCACTACTTCTCGCGACTGCGCAAGGAGAGCTATAAAAACGTGAAACAGGTGTTAAACCGAAATCAAATAGAGTCATGGCTGAAGCTGCTCCACTCAAATCACGTCTGGCCTAAAGGCCGATGTTTGGCAACACTTCGGTTTTTAAAATAAGTTATTTTATAACCAAACAAAACTAGTATTGACGCAAGGAAATCTCTAAATAAATTGATATTGAATCGGATCATGGCCTTGTGAATCGGAATCAAATCAATTCAGGAAATCAGCAACGATACCCAGCCCTATTCAGTAGTACTTAATGTGTGTGCTGTAGAAAAACCTTAAAGCAAAGTATTTTTTTTAAGCGAAACGATGTTAAAAGTCATTTGAAAATCGATATTTTAATGTGAAATCACAATAGGGTTTCAGTTATGTTTTGAGTTTAGATTTGCATTGCATACGTTACACTCAAATGGTTATGTTCTGTTTATGTCTGTTTGCTTCGCCTTAAAATCTATCAATTTTATTACACACAGCGACAGATTCATGCTTCCACCTTGCCAGGGTTGCACTCTACCTCCGACTCCATCTCACAGCTACCAAGATCGTATTGTGACGCAATGAGCGTGCGCCGCGTGGGTACGGTAGCCTATCACAGGTCAGCTGTGCTAATTCAACGCCAATCCGAAACACCTGACAAAGAAAAATAAAAGATATTATTTTAATGACGCTCCATCGTAATTTCCAGACTACCTCATTTTAAACGTAGCATCGCTGCTGATAAGTGACTGAAAAACGAGTAAAACAGAAGTTAAAAGATTCGTCTTCTAAACGAAATTTTGTGCATGCCAGTTTGGGCAAAATAGTTACTACGACGATGTACTGGGGCCATGGTAGATTAAAAAGAAAGAAAATGGCGAGTTAAAATTCCGAGATTTAAGAAAAGAAAAGTCAGATATTCTAAGTGGCAAATTAAAAAAAACAACAACAACAACAAATTTGCGAGAAAAAGTCAAGACATTCACCGAGAGCTTAAAGTCGCAAATTTGCAAGAAAAAATTCAGAAATTCTCCGAGAGTGTGAAGTTTTATTCTCGTAAATGTACGACTTTAATCAGGGAATTTCCGACTTTTTCTCCGAATTTTTCTCTCCTAATTTTGCCCTAATACGTCGTCGTAGGTTACCGGGTTTTCGATTGTGTAGTTGTATAATACTTAGGTACTATTCAAATGTCTTTCTTCAGACCAATTTTAAGGGGGTTAAAATGGCGAATAAGGCCCAATATAAATATAAATTATAGTTTTATAAATACAATATTAATATTTTGTGGCAATATGGCTTCATTGCACATGGACTCACTTATGAGACAATGACGGTTAGATTTATGGATACACTTTATTCATAATTAAACAGTGTATTTATTAATAGAAGACGGAAGGACATCCTCAAAAGACAACTATTTGTTCCACGGTAAGTCGGCTATCTGTAAAATCTGTAAAATTGCCTTGCTATGTGCATATATAAAGTGTGTGTGCTCGTCGGTGTTAGTGATCTGTTGGATGGCATCTTAAATGGTAAATATGCTCATGAGCCGGACAATAAAGTTGTATTAGGCAGGCTAACGTTGACTAGCATGGTGTGTTAAACTAGCTCACTGCAAAAAATGCCTTTTAAAAATAAGAAAAAATTTACTATTTTTGGGAAAAAAAAAACTCATTTCAAGCAAAATGATCTGCCAGTGCAGCAAGAAAATTGCACTTGCTAAGATTTCTTAAAACAAGAAAAAAATACTCCAAGACTAAGCATACACAACTTAAATTAAGCAGAATATACCAGTTTTTTTCTCCAATTCTCTTGAAACAAGTGAAAATATACTTACAGTCTACCTGTTAACACAACTCCTTTACCAATGTAGGTTAAGAAAAAACTGCTCAAAATTAGTTGTATTACCTAGGTA
The DNA here is from genome assembly GCA_032718565.1 of Distichodus sexfasciatus. Taxonomy (NCBI): domain Eukaryota; kingdom Metazoa; phylum Chordata; class Actinopteri; order Characiformes; family Distichodontidae; genus Distichodus; species Distichodus sexfasciatus. The sequence continues at coordinate 97,412 of JAVGVS010000768.1, forward strand.
GGATAACTCAAGATACATTTTCTTGAAACAAGTCAAATAATCTAAACAATATTCAGTCTTACCAAGAAAATAAATCCAAAAAAATGGTGTAACAAGATTAAAATGCTGAATTCAAGTCAATTACACTTGTACAGATTTTTATTTTTTGCAGTGTTTAATTTCATTTGCTCTTTATAAGTGCTATTTATGGCTAAAATACTATATAAAGAACAAATGAAATGTAACAACAGATGATTTAACTGCCTATGTTTACTAGACATGACTTAGGGCTGTTTTGTAATGCCATTTTTCTAGTTTGACAGCTTGTCATCAACCTGTCCAAGTTAAGGAACATTTAAATCAGATGTAGAACTAAGAAATTCCGTTTGGTGATATATTTGGTTCTTTTAGCGTTCTACTAAACTTAAAGAGGCAGTTTACAAGTTGTGTGGCTCTTCGATTAATTAGTTTGTGGCAATTAATCGATAAGTTGTGTGGCTTATCGATAAATTGCCACACATTTCATCAGTTTATTAGTGTCCCTTCAAGATCGTGGCTAAAAGGTGACTAAAATGTAACTACTTTTTTGTCAGATAAAACTATACTCAAAGGTTACTAACAAGCATCTAAAGACTCAAAAGGTGTCTGCAGAAAAATGTTTTCTTAGTTCACTACAAAGCACTAATATTGGTTCTTTTGGAGAAAAACATCAGTCAAATACTGTAACTGTACTGTAGTTGTGCAACCTGATGGTGGTGCAAGAGGTTCTCTTATATACTGTTGGTTCGAGTCAATGATCCAAAACATAGTGACCCCCCCTCTGTAACGTATCCAGCAACACCCAGTCGCTAATACCCATGACAGTGTTCCAAGGAAGAAAAACCTGAAAATCGCCAAGATTTAATGATTCGAGAAGGCCGTAGGTACATATAATGAAACCGGCAGTGTGCTCTCCATTTTGCATTGACAAGACTCAAGCCATAAATTCACAATGTTGGGTATTATTTTTATCAGCAAATGTTTGCAACTGCTACAGAGCTGATGTGGGTTTGTCTGGAACACTTGGCACTACTGCCCGTCTCTTCATACACTGGTCAATGTACATTTGTTTCTATTTTTGAAAAGGGAAAATACCAGATCAGTCATGATATAAGGCAAGTACATACTGATTGGGAAATATTTCCGAAAAATGTGTTCCTGTGTGATGTGGTATTTTGGCACACGAACTAGCAGTGGTTTGAAGGTTAAGAATTGTTTCGATTACCTAAAATTAGTTCATATGATTTCCTGTTGGAATAGACTTGAATCAGTGGACTGTATGGGTTCTGTGTTGACTTCCAAAATGCAATGAATTTTCAAGCATGGTATTTATTTGGGGACAAACTAAAATAGAAAGCCCATTGTCCTTACTGGCAAACTTCACCACCCCACATACATATGAAATTAATTGAAGCCTCAAAAGGAAGAACACTTCGACTATTAGATTTCACCCTAGAGGTGGCGCCACTGTTCTAAAAGACAGTGGACGCAAGCTTTTATTTCTCCTGTGTCCTAAGTGATGACATGACCGTCTCTACCTTGTCTATTAGATTACAAGACACGTTCTGATCTGATTTTGAGAATTGCTCTCCTGCTAAAATAAAAGTTTTGAAGACAGACAGGAAATAAGTTGGATAAAGGTACAAAGTTGTATCATCTAAAATGATTTTATGAAAAATATTTGGTATGCAAAAAATTACAAGTTTCAATGTAACTAGCCCTATTTTTTAAAAGGTAATTGGTATGCAGGCTGGATTATTTTTTCTTGGATTACTTTTCAAGGGCCATCGCCTCACATTTGCATTTACGTCATTTTGCATGACTCGCTTATCCAGGGACACTCATGATTTTTCAAATTACAGGGAGGGTTCTCTGTGGAGCAACTTGGGCTTAAGGGTTTTTTACAGTTGCAAAATGTTGGTAATGCTGAAAGTAGCAAAGAGCTGGATTTGAACCTACAACCTCTTGGTTTATAAACCAGTATTGTACAATGAGGTGGACAGCTGATTATTTTTGGGAAAAACTTTTGTGTCTAGGTGATGTTTCTATTTCAAATCTCCAACAATGACACAATGATGTAGAGAAAGTTTCAAGATATTCCCAATGGAAAAGCAGTGGTGTGGCTCAAGAGGTTGTATGTTCAAATCCAACATTGGGCAATTACCTTTACATTCACATTGCATTTTACATTTGTGACATTTACCCAGCGTGACCTCCATTTCCTAATTACAGGGGCAGCTTTCCTGGAGCAGCTTGGGGTTATGGGTCTTGCTCAGGGGTCCAGTTGTGGTAGTGTTGGCAGGAGCATAGAGCTGAATTTGAACCTAAAACCTTTTGGTTGGAGACGATTCCCCTACCACTAGGCCACCACCCACCAGTTGCTCCAGGGAGACTGTCCCTTTAATTAAGAAATGGAAATCACACTGGATAAGAATGTCTGCCTCTGAATGCTGCCAGTGATTAGAGGGAAAAACAACAAATGTTTATTAAAATATATCAACGTTTGTCGGTCATCTGCCCAGTGAAATCTGGTGTTTAGGGGAGGTGGCTTTTCTACAAAACATTTAGATTTGTGATTTTTAATGTTATTAAATAGATTTTTGTAGTACTAAAAATTTAATTGTAATTTTCATTTGTCAAATTGAAAATGTAAATAACCATTATTTATAAAACCTGTAAGTTTCACAACCTCAGTCTTCAAGCTAAATTTTCATATTAAAGTCAAAGTGAAATTTGTCATCTGCTGTATACGAGTACAAAGAAGGCACATAGAATATACATATATAAATACAATAAAATAAAATATAAATATAAACTCTAAGCTAGAAGTAGAATAAAAATGTGCAATTTTTGTTTGCCATCTTAAAATGACTTCCAGTGTGAAATATCGGTTTAGGGCCACAATAAAGTGTCTATAAATGTATGGTGCAGTACAGGAGATTATTTGGAGGCTCTGAGCTCTGTGGTATTTTACACATTGCACAGTGAGAGAGAGAGAGGGAGCAGGAGAGAGAGAGAGAGAGAGAGAGAGAGAGAGAGAGAGAGAAAATGCCACCATCAGCACATTTGTACCACATTCACTTCTTATCCTGCGTCCCGCACCTGCCTCGGCCTGCGTGCCACTCCGCTTAACTGATACATGACAAAGTCCTAAAGCTGGTGGTGATTTATTATGAGCAAGGTCACTATGCAGCTACGCTCATTACATGTGCTGGTAATGAATGTGATATATTAGGCGCTCGGCTGGTGGTCTAAACTTACCCAGTTGGACATCCCAAAAATTGCACATACAGTTTGGGTTCTGTATTTAAGATCTAGTTCTCTGTACAACCATCCTTTGTTTTCAGTTGCTGATTTTTTTTTCTTTTCTAGAAGCGAAATGCTCATTATGTGTTATATTTAATATGCCTGTGAAATGTCATTTTAAGGTCATATTTAAGTCGCCTCGTTAGCTTTGAGAGACATGTTTATAGGGGTTCTGGACTTTCTTGTAAAAAATGCCAGCCATTGTGTTCGCCCTGCCTGGTGTAGGTTGATCTAATTAGGCAGCTGGGGGCTATTTGTTTTCCGTTTGTTTACTCAGCCTGATTGCATCACACCACTCTGACCTGTCAGGGGTCGGGGGCCATGACCCTGAGGTCAATTGTTAGAACTTCCTTAGATGCCAACAGAGCACTATCACTGAGTTCCATGCATCTGCTCAGTTTTACCTATCTATAAATAGAGAAATGTGTTAAATATAAATATATTACTGTTTGTATTTTTTTTTAATTGATATATTTTATATGCAGTATATATAATGAGGCAGCAAATTATCATATTCAATCTTATTTGGCCCTCAGTAACAGATCTGTCTCTCTGTCTATTTGTACGTCCATCCGTCTGTCTGCCCGTCTCTTTGTCCGCCTGTCTCTGTCTGTTCGTTTGTCTCACTGTCCGTCCTTCTCTCTGTTCGCCCGTCTCTCTCTGCCTCTTCGTCTCTGTGTCCGTCTCTCTGTTCGTCTGTCCGTCTGTCTGCCTGCCTGTCTGTCTCCCTGACTGCTCGTCTCTCTCTGTGTCCGTCTCTTTGTCTAGCTCTTTGTCCGTCAGTATCTCCGTCCGTCCATCTCTCTGTCTGCCCGTCTGGCCATTCACCCACCCGTCTGCCTGCCTCTCTGTCCGCCCGTCTCTCTCTCTCTCTCTCTCTCTCTCTCTGTCTCTTCGTCTCTTTGTCCACCTGTCTCTCTGTCTCTTTGCCCGTCTCTCTTCCTGTCTGTCTTTCTGTTTCTCTGTTCGTCCATCTCTCTGTCTGTCCGTCCATCTATTTGTTTTTGTGCCTATCCACATATCCATCTATTTTCAGTTTTACGTACAAATTCGTCAGAATATTTCATCCTTTTTAACCTCTCCATTCGTCTGTCTGTATCAGTCCATTTTTCAGCTTTATGCACAGTTTGGTCATTATGGCATTTTTTTTCTCCCTCTTGTTACTCTTTCCTCTAAGCATGTGAAACGGCTGCATGAGAGAGGTAATGAACAAGTGAACGAGTGAAATGTTGACTTTCACATGTAGACCTTATTTTTATTAGAACACATTCAGTTAAGTGTTTCCCCCATTGTTAGCTAGCTTAGCGTGGTTGGGGCGAGTGTCTCTTTAATCTGTACTTTCCCTTTGCTCAGCCATTCTTCACACAGTTGCTCCTCAGCTGTCGCCTCACACTTGTGCGGCTCCACGAGCTTATCATTGCACTCAGCGCTCCATTTAGCTTCTGAAATGATAATGATTTGCTGATGCTTCTGCTGCCATATGACTTGTTTTATTTCAGAACCAGCTTAAATGGCTGATGTTAAAAAATAACTGACTCAGGCTACATTCAGTGGACGTTGTTTTGATCCTGTGCATAGCGTCGCATGCACAACATTGATTTTATGTTGGCTCTAAACCACTTCTTGGTCAGAGCTGAATCAGAACCAGTATGTCAGTACAGGCAGGAAATGCATTTTGTAGTGGTGAAACAGTTTGTTGTTTGTTTCAGCCGGTAAAAGAAAGGAAAGACCCGTTTAATGCTTGATGTTTTGCAGATATTTGAAGGCGAATATAGGAAAGACTTAGAGCATATTTACACATATGCAGATATTTTTATGAACACATTTTTAATTCGTTCACACACAAACTCACAAACGGACTTTTAGTTTCCCTCCAAAGTGAAGATTTTTCAAAACGCTGGATTCTCTGGATACATATAAACGAAAGGCCCAAACATATAAAAATATTTATAAAAATATCCGTATACATGTAAACAGGCCCTTAGTGGACATGTCTCTCTGTCCTTCCATACATCTGTCCATCTATCTCTCCGTTCATCAGTAAATCTATACATCTATCCATACATTTACATATGTGACCTGATCTGGCAAAATGAGTCACAGTGACCCAAAATTCAAAAATTGAGGTTTTGGTATCATTGAAAAGATGTGAAAATAAGCTTTAAAATGATATCTTGGTCAAAGCTATATCTTAAACGGTTGTCAAGTTACAATCGTTTGAATTATGGTATCGCAGCACCATTTTCCAACTGAAAAACCGAGAAAATCGCATTTAAAGTTTTTCGTCAGTTTTTTGTTGATATCTTTAACAATCCATAGCATCCAAAGAGATGCACCCAGTATTCAACAGCAAAATTTTACTACAGGCATGTAGATACTTAGGAAAATATATTAAATCAGACTGAAGCTTCAATTATTTCAAAAGATTTATTAAATACTTATCAAATAAAGCGAAAACAGCATTTATTTTGGACATTCTTTTATAAGATTTGAGAGCTGCAACTCAACTTAAATAGCCATTTAAGTACATTTTCACAATTATTTCCATGATGAAACTTTGGGAGATTAATTTTGAAGACCTTTTCTTTCATATAAGACCAAAAAAGAAAAATTGATATTTTTGATGTCTTTCAACATAATCGGCCCGTATCTAAATAAACAGAACGCCGACTTACGGCTCATTACGGCAGATCGGCTCACATATCTTTCCTTTCATACATCCATATATCTGTCCGTCCATCTATCTATGTATTTGTCTGTCAAACGATCTGTCTGTTCTTCTATCCATCCATCCATCCATCCATCCATCTTTTCATTTATTAATTCATCAGGGTCTAGATGGAATAACTAGGCCTTACAGTTTGATCTTGCTCTAAAATAATATAGTAATAATGTAGTTTTGCCGTTTTTTTTTCTTTTTCATATTAAGTACTAAATAACTTAACATATCACACTGTGCATCTTTTTAACCCCCTCATTCATCCATCCATCACTCTCACTTTGTCTCCAGACAAACAGCTCACATCCGTTAGTGAGGGAGTGTTGGAGTGGAGGTCTGTCCTGTGTTTCCTACCCATCAATCTCCTCCCTCATTGTGCCATGCATGAAGCCATCCATCATCAGGACAATCTCATAGCTTCGTCGTTTCCTACACATTGTCTGCGTCCACAAAAGCCGTTGGCGATAACGACCCAGCGTGACACCCCCCCACTCATCCCCACCCCACGTTCCTAACGACTACAATTATTTCGGGCTAATTCAGATCTTCTTCGCAAAGATACAAACAGAGAAGGCTAGAAAGTCAGGGGTCGGAGTGGCGGCCCGGTTGCCAGGGAGATGCCGTGAATCGGAGGCGCTCGTGATGTGAGCAAACAGTCGGCTCTTAAAGTGTGGGAGAAGCTAGAGAACTTGTCTTTAGTCGGAATTAATGAATGGTTTGTCAAATGCTAATGCGTGAACCTTCCACGGGGTTTGGGAAAGCGGAGGCCTCGTATCTCATACAAAACATCACACACAAAGTCTTAATTTTTTTTTCTGAATGATCTTAAAATATCCTGGAAATTGTCAGATGCAGCATTAGATTAGTTAATGATCAACCAATAAAAACCCAAACAAAGCATTAAATAAATAAATAAATAAATACTGGAAAATCAAAATTTTCTCTTCTTTTGATTGTACATTCACTTTGTGTAACAAATAAACAAATGAATAAACAAGTGCATACCATAATTGTTATTTTTTGCTTGTTTGTTTATTACATAAAGTGAATATACAATTAAAAAAACTATCTGTAAAAGGAAAATTATTATTATTATTATTATTGGTCCCCGCCTTGCGCCTGTAGTTCCCAGGATAATCTCCGGTCAACCCTATGACCCCAGTTGGGATTAAACGGTTCGGATTATGAATGAATGAAGGAATGAATGTATTATTATTATTGTTTATATCCACATCATCATAAAATAAATAAATGAATACCATACTTTTTTAATATCTATATAAGCCTTGAAAACTAAGCTGTTAAATAGTTTTCCTATGATATATTATAAAAAAATTTATGTATATATATATTCTTTATATCTTTGTTTTTTTTATGCAATCAAAACTTTTTTTCATCAATCATTTTAGCTACATAGCTGTACATCAAAATGTAGTTTGTGCATCAAATATAACAGTTAAGCAGAGTGTGTGTGCGTGTGTGGTGATGGGATGCGTTTTGGTTTGGTTAATATTCTTTATGGTTGTGGAGGCTTATTGTTATTAAACCACAACAATGCCACATTTCACCACAGAGCCGCTAATGAATTCATGACATCATGAGAAAGTTGTTGCCCCAGTGACATAGTCCCCGGTTGCCATGGCGGCGGTGAAGCGGCACCGCCAGTGTTTTGTGGCCGTGGGTTTGGGGTGTAAATAGAACCGCCATCGGCAGTGTGTTTGTTCATCATCCTTCTTCTCAGACTGAGACTCGGAGCCGTTCCGAGGTGCTGAGAAGGTCATTATGTGTCCCTGGTCACAAAATAACACCCCCCTGTCCCCCTTGACCACACACACACACTCAGACAGTCACACACACTCTCACCCTCAGCATGGAGGGCTGTTCAGTCTGTGTCTGTGTCTGTGTGAGAGTGTGTTTGCAGAGTTCACACACCTTTCTCATGTGGTATAATGTAGTCGTGTGAGCCGACAGCCTTTCACACACTTGAAGAATACAAGAAAAAAACCTTAATGATCGATTTGTAAACAGAGTTAAAGTTTTATTTTCAACCTATAGACAGATAGATTGTTAGATGGATAAATGGCAAAAAAGTGAAAATATAGAGAATATAAAACCTGTTTTTATGTGTTGTTTTTGGAGTTATGTGGTCTAATATTTATAATAACTGATGGGAATAACGGCGTTACTAACAGCGATATTTTTCAGTAGCGGGTAATTATTTTATTACTTTTCCCGTCATTGCAAAAACATTGCCGTTACTGTGAACAAAATGCGGCGTGTTAATATACTTAGTCATTAAAGCTGTTTTCATCAGTCAAGTAAAAAAAAAAATCTTTGGTGGGGGAGGCGCAGAACAACCGAATAAGGGCCTGTGTCCACCAAACGCGTTTTTTGCGCTGAGAGCGGTCACGAACCTCACTTCTAGAGCGCTTTCTCGGCGCTTCTCTCAGCGCTTGTTGTTGCTAAGTTACGAAAAGCGTCATCGGGCACTTCCGCGTTCCTTATTATTTCATGTAAACATTGTAATGTACAGATGCGTAATGCGTTCACTTGAGAAAAAATAATTCTGCTCTGTTTTTCTGAATTAACGAGATACAGTTTTCATGTTTTAAAAAAACCGCTCTGTTTCGCCTACTTTAGAGCTCGATTTCACTGCAGTAATGTCACACCTTAGATTAATCCAGTTTTATTTTGGTTTGGGTTTGAGACACTGGGAAATACTTCGGAATCAGAATCAGAAAACTTTATTCATCCCGAAGGAAATTTCTCACATCACGACTGCACAATTCACAAGACACAAGGACAGAACAATACAGAATAGTACTCAAAAATATAGTTAAAGCATAAATAAAAAATACTTCATAATAAATAATAAAAACCCTTAGTGCAATAAAAAGAATAGACTATGTTGGCTTAATACTTGCAGCATTAAGTAACATAGATGGCATTGTTATTAGTGTGGCGACTTTGTGTGGACACCTCAAGACTTTTGTTAAGACGTAAAGCCCATTCTGATCCGCAGGACATTGCAGTGTTTTTTTTTTTTTTTTTTTAAAAATTAAAACTGTATCTCGTAAATTGAGAAAAACAGTATTTATTTATTTAACATAAACTATCTCGTTAATTCAGAAAAACTGTTTATTTATTTATTTATTTAACATGAAAACTATCTCGTTAATTCAGAAAAACAGCAGAGTTATTTTTTCTCAAGTGAACGCATTACGCTTCCGTACCCCCATCTTGGCATTAGCAGCAGTGTTTAAACTAGATGCCCTTGAGACGTATTGGCTGCATGAGATTAACATTGCAAACAAACAGCTGGGACAGTCCCGCACAAGAGTACCAGCGATTTATATCCCGCCAAATGTAACGCAATACTTACTTTCCCCGGTAACTAGTTACTTTATAATACTTCATGCAAGTAGTAACTACAACTGATTATTTTTTTTAAGTAATATATAGACACATTTGACAAATGACAATCATCTGCTGTCTTGAATCTGGGATTTCATAGATTTTATTTTTTATATTGAATCACAATATGTCTAGATATATTTAACCTAATTTTTTGTTGCATTATTTTTGTTACGTTTTTACAAGAACAAAAATGCTTTATCTACTAGTATACTTTCTCTTAGAAAAATGTTAAAATTAATTATGCAGTTAATATTTATGCAACATGTACAAATTAAGTTTTTAATTACATTTTAATTTTATTATTTTTGATAAATCCCTGACATGTCAAATTTTATTCACTTGCTAAGATTTTTTTTTTTAAAGCATCTATTTATAAGACGTTTGTGGAAAAGTTTCGCAAATCAGAAAATCTCACACGAGCGAGCCACATGTCAAAACTGGCCAACAGGAGGAGAGGTGATGGACATTTCATCTTTTGCCTTGTAAAGTTGCTCTCTCTGTTTTACTGAAACACCCTCCTGTTCTTTTATTTTCTTAACACATGAGAGATTTTAAGTCAACACAAGACTTTATCTGGCTGCTTGAACCAATGTTTTTGTGAGGAGGAAAGCCTCTAGCAGCCCCCAGCCCGGCGTCGCTTCCTTGTATTGATGTCATGTGTTAATTTATAAGCCGGTGGGCCGCTTTGGTATTTATCAACGTGTGACAAATCGCTGGAAAATAAATCAGTAGCTCAAATGTGAAGGACCTTGGCACAGACGGGAAGCAGCGAAGCGTTCGCAGGGCAGCTGGGTGATTTACAGACGCCCCCGGCACTCGTGAGGCCTTCCTCCTCCTCCTCCTCCGCAGAATTATGGCGCCATGATTTTATGATATTGACTTGAGAGAGCCGGTCGTTCACTCTGTCGAGAAGCGAGAAGGATGATAGTGGAAAAATTAAAGGCCATTTGGAGAGAAATAATTCTTCCTCTCTTGGGTCTGCGCTTCTCCTTTTGAAGTCGGAATGTTTTATCTGCTTTCTTCTGATAGATGTCTGCTGAGTAGTAATTATGTCATTTTGTGACATCCTAAATAACTCCTGCTGGTAAAGGAAAAAGTGCCAAGAATAGATGATTTAAATAAGGGATGCCACAAAATGTCATCCCAGAAAGAGTTGTATGTAGAGAATCTGTAATCCCTCACTCAAGTAAAAAATTCTACACAAAGAAAAAGACTCCAGTTAAGGTTACAAGTTAAAATACTACTTGAGAAGTGGTACAAAAGTCTCCGATGGGTAATACCATTTGAAATGAGGGGGGTCTATGCATGGAGGTCACTACCGTTTGGTGTGTGTGGAGGTACTGCACTGCAAAAAATCAGTGTCAGAAAATAAGAAAAATAAGAGGATAGTAAGAAAAAAGGTACCAGAATCAAGCAAAATTATCTGCCAAGTGAGAAATTTATCTTGTTAAGATCTCCTAAAACAAGAAAAAAGATCTTTCCATTTTTCCATGTTTTTAGCTTTAATATTCTTAAAATAAGCAAAGTTTTCATGAATTTCTTAACTCGTAGTGGAGAGCATGAGAACCTTTCCGTTCTCTTAATTAAATTTCTTATTTCATTTTAAGAAGTTCTTATAAGTAAATTTTTCTTAATAAGATAATTGTAGCCAATGTTTCTTAAAACTAGATTATTTATCTTACACATCCAAGTCTAGTCAAGTCAGTTATTCTTAAAATTAAAAAAAAAACTAGATCTATTTTATCTTTTTAAGATTTTCTGGCTTGTTAAGATTTCATTTTTTGCAGTGTGGGTATGAAGGACGATATTATTTAACATTGGAGGGCAGTGCCATTTGTAATGGATGGTAATACTGTCTGTAATGGATTAGGGATGCTTGGTATGGAGGGACATACCATGCGAAGTGGGTCGGGTTATGGAGGGCATTCATTTTAAAAGAGAGGGATGGGAATGTGCTGGATATGGAGGAGCAATACCATTTGGGACGTGTGGGAGTGCTGGGTTATTGTGCGGAATATGATTTGTTATAGGGGTTGTGGGTGAAGAGGGCAATGGCATTTGGAAAATGGAGGAGGGTTTCTGGGTGAAGAGGGCAACACCATTAAGAAAGGAGGATAATACAGTTGGTAACGTTTGACCTGCTGAGTATGCAGAAGGAGTGGGAATTCTTGG